>SJXQ01011430.1:846343-922754 GCA_006408695.1 Aepyceros melampus
TTTTTCCAGGGGCCGGGGGTAGGGGGGCTGGGGAGGAGGTATGGGGACTTAGTGTTTCATGGGGACAGGGTTTCAGTTTAGGATGGTGGAAAATTCCGGAGATGGACGATGGTGAGAGTTATACAACAATGTGAATGGACTTAGTGCCACTGAACTGTACAGCTAAATATGGCTAAAATAGCATGTTTTATATATGTGACTTTTACAGCAATTAAAAAAAAACATTAAAAGAAAGAAAAAGAAAGTGACTGCCTCCACTCTCCATTCCATGGAGCTAGAAAGCAGAAGTAACACTGGTGATTCTGCTCAGATCTTGGGGTAAAAGCAGTCCCCTAGGACTGGCTGAATAACAGGATAGGAGCAGTCAGCATCCCCAGGTTAGACCAGAAATGCTTCTACTCACAGAGCCCACAGCCCAACTCAGGGCTGCCATGTGGAAGAGGAAGAAATTTCTTTCTGTTTGGAGCCCTTATCTTCCTGGATTTTCATTGTTATGAAGCTCAGTCTGTATTCTAACACCATATCTATAATTTTTTTCACATGCCCAGCATCAGTGAGCTACAGGAGGGTTTTAATAATAATTATTCAATTCAATTTATTAAAAATCTATATATATATTAGAGTAGTTTTAGACTTACTGAAAACATTATGGAGGAAGAAAATGGCAGCCCACGCCAGTATTCTTGCCTGAAAAATCCCATGGGCAGAAGACATGGTGGACTGTAGTCCGTGGAGTTGCAAGAGTTGGACATAATCGAGCAACTAAGCATTAGAACGTACAATGAAGGTAACACAGAGTTCCCATGCACCTCACACAGAGGTTCATCTATTATGAATACTCTACATTAGTGTGGTTGCTTTGTCACAATTCATGAGTCAATTATGAGCTAAAGTCTTGGATGTGAGCGTGATCTGGCTGCAACACCTGTCACCATATTGACCACCAGGGATGATGCGGTTGATCTGTCTGACTAGGTAGGTGACCTCCCTGTCTCATCACTCCCTGTGTGTTCCTCCCAAAGTGCACATTTGGTCTGCCCTCCCAGATGGAGGAGGACCATTCTTGGGTCCAGGGTATATGAAATGCTATGCTCCCCTGCTGGAACCTGCACACAAGCTCTCAAGGTCCAGCTGTAGAAAAATGAAGGGTAGCCAAGCTTCCAGGACTCCAGACACATCCTAATGAGTCTACATGTGGCAGTCTGCCTTTGTTTAAAATAAAAAAAAAAAGAAACACTAGAGCCTCTATTTTATTCTGAATTCTTTGGGAAAAAAAGGTTCTTTCTTGTTTCAGGGTCTCATCCAGGAACCACATTACATTTAGTTGTCATGTCTCCTCTTAGTTGTTTTCTGGCTGCAAAGGTGTCTCTTAAATTTTTGATGTCTTTGACAGTTTTGAGGAGTATGGACCACTGAATAAAGATGTGTATTTTCCCCGGTGGCTCAGTGGTAAAGTGTCTGCCTGCAAGGTAGGAGACACTCTGGAGAAGTAGGTTTGATCTCTGGGTTGGGAAGACCCCCCTGGAAAAGGAAATGGCAGCCCATTCCAGGACTCTTACTGGGAAAATCCCATGGACAGGGGAGACTGGTGGGCTATGGTTCATGCCGTCTCAAAGAGTCTATCGACTGAGCAACTGAACACACACACACACACTCACTCACACACACACACACACTATATGTTGGAGGAAAGAAGGCTTTAGAGAGGCTGTGCCACTTTTATCGTATCCTACCAAGGGCATGCTAGTAATGTGATCAGTTATTGATGTTAATTTCGAGACCTGTCTGAAGTAGTGTTTGTCAGATCCCTCCTCTGTAAATTGCTTTTTTTCCTGTCCCATTCTTTGCTCTGGAAGGCATGTACTGTGCAGCCCCCATACAGAAAGTGAAGGGTTATGCTCTACCTCCTCGATGATGGAGTAGCTCCATCAGTTACTTGGAATTGTGCATAGGAGATTTGTATCTCCTCCATTATTTACTTATTCAATCATCTATTTATACCAGCACTGACTCACAAACCTTTATTTTATACTTTGGGTTATAATCAATACTACGTTATTTATTCAGTTGCTCAAATGTCAGCTTTGGCCACTGGGAGCTCTTTCAGTCAACTCCTATGTCCCTTGGACATATCCATATCATTCCTGTGTACATAAATACATTTCCTTATGAGCATTTCCTTACTTCCTGATACTACAAGATGTTCTGGGTGCATCTTCTCTACATCCTGCCCCAGCCCCAAAACCAACCATTTCTCCAAGGAGACTTTGTCCCTTTTATTGGGGAATGGTATTAAAAATCAAGATCTGGATTTATTGCCTCTAAGCTCTGTCAGCTGACAGAGCAAGAAAATAAATGTATGTATACTAACCCATGTATTAATAAATGTGTATATCTATAGATATTTCTATATATAATCACCTGTGTCTATATTAAGCTAAACATGAAATCATATTGATGTCTTTAACTCATTCATTACCACAAGAATCCTTCCTATTTCCTCCCTTCCTATCTGCAATCTCCAACTCCAAAGGTAAGAAATCTGGCTCCCATCAACTATTGTCTCTTTACTAAATTATCAATTCCAGTATATATATATATATATATATATATATATATATACTGGCTTCAGAATTGTTAACTTAACTCCATGAAAAACAATTGGATCCACTAGAGTAGAGTGTTCTTGCACAGTTACTTACATCTTTAGTCTTACACACTCCACTCATTTCCAAAGTTACTAAGGTCAGCACATTTTCCTCTCAGCACCTTTACTGAGACTGTTTCACACATTTGTGATACTACTGGATTCTTTTGCGGCATTCCACATTCCATCCTGGGATCCCTTGCTCCTGAACACCTAAATAAGATTTAAAATTTGCATTTGTTAAAGTTCATGCTTTGAACTTCAAAGTTCTTTGGATTTTGACAAGCGCATAGTGTCGTGTGTTCACCATTACAGTATACAGGATAGTTCAATGGCACTAAACGTTTCCCACGCTTCACCTATTCAGCTCTCCATTTCTCCAGCCCCACTCCCCCGAAGCCCCAAATCACTGATCTTTAATACTTACTCTTTTTTTTCGCTTTGTCTCTATGGTTTTGCCTTTTCTAGAATGTTACATAAGTGGTTTGGTTTAGTCACTAAGTCACATCCAACTCTTGCGATCCTGTGGACTGTAACCCGCCAGGCTCCTCTATCCATGGGATTCTCCAGGCAAGAATATTTGAGTGGTTTGCCATTTCCTTCTCCAGGGGATCTTCCCGATCAAGGAAGATCTTCCAGGGATCTTCCAGGGATCAAGCCCGTGTCTCCTGCACTGCAGGCAGATTCTTTACTGACTGAGATGTCAAGGAAGCCCATTACATAAGTGGAATCACACAATATAGTTTCTTTTTCATAATGGGTTTTTTTCACTTAGCAACATGCATTTAAGAAGTGTACATGTTTCTGAAGATTTGATAACTCATCCCTTTTTATTGCTGAATAATATTCCATTGTATAGATATACCACAGCTTTGTTGAGACACTTGTTTACTGAAAGACATCTTAGTTTCTTCCAGTTTTTTGATGACTGTAAATAGAACTGCTATAAACATGTATGTGCAGTTTCTGTATGAACATAAGTTTTCAAATTAGTTGGATAGAAACCTTGGAGCACAGTTACTGACTTATGTGAACGAGTACGTTTAGCTTTGTAAGAAACCACCAACTGTCTTCCCAAGTGGCTGTACCATTTTGTATTCCTATCAGTAATGAGTGCGTGTTCCTGCTGCTCTGCATCCTCGCCAGCAATTGGCATTCTCAGGTTTTAGTTTTTAGCCATTTGAATAGTCAGGAAGCAGTCTCATCATTATTTTAATTTGCATTTCCCTAATGAAAAGTGACATTGAGTATCATTCATATGTTTATTTGTCATCTGTATATCTTCTTTGGTTAGGTGACTCCTCAGATCTTTTGCCCATTTTTAAAAGGTTTTTTTTTGTTTGTTTGTTTCCTTAGTGGTTAGTTTTCAGAGTTCTTTGATATGCAGAACAAGTTCTCTATCAGATATATACTTGGCAAATATTTCCTCCCAATCTGTGGCTTATCTTTTCATGATCTTAACAGTGTCTTTCATGGAGCACACATTTTTAATTTTAACAAATTGAACTTAAATCCTTTTTTTTTTAATTTTATAGATTGCACTTTTGATGTAACATCAAAAAATTCTTAAGCAAGTTTAAGGTCATGTTGTTTTTCTCCTAAGTTTTCTTTGAGAAGTTTTGTGGTTTTGCATTTTACATTTAAGTCTATGATCCACTTTGAGCTAATATTTGTAAAAGATGTAAAGTCTGTGTCTTGGTACTGTTTTCTTCTTTTCTGTACATGGGTATCCAATTACCTCAGCACTATTTAAAAAAACTATTCTTTCTCCATTGAATTCTCTTTGTGCTTTTGTCAAAAATTAGTAAACTATATTTGTCTCAAAATAATTTTAATCTGTTCATGAAACCAATTATGTTCAACAATGTCTTAATGAAACAAATTTAAAAGGCATAAATGAATTCGATGAAATATCACCATTCATTTGAAGATGTACATTTTTAATAATATATTATGAAACAACCACAGCTTATCTCTTGTCTGCTCTTCAGCCTCATCATTTCATGTTCACTAATTCCAGCCTCCTGGCAATCTTTCTGTAATTGCCAAGGTCACACTTGCCTTAGGGCCTAAACACTTTCTTGTGGGAGACTTTCAATCCAATTTGCCTTTATGGACCTGAAGGGTCCTTGAAGCTGGTGATCTTTCCTTTTCTCTTGGGAAAAGAGGTGAAATTAACAAATTGTAACTGTCAAGAAAGTTACATCAAGATCTGTATGTTCCTTTCAACCAGATACATTATTCATATTGCCACAAAGGAATAGAACATGTAACATTTATAAAATTTCTGTGAGAAGTCTCTTCTAGACCTGAAATGCTGAGAAGGCAATGGTAACCCACTCCAGTACTCTCATCTGGAAAATCCTATGGACGGAGGAGCCTGGTGGGCTGCAGTCCATGGGGTCGCTAAGAGTCTGGCACGACGGAGCGACTTCAGTTTCACTTTTCACTTTCATGCATTGGAGAAGGAAATGGCAACCCACTCCAGTGTTCTTGCCTGGAGAATCCCAGGGACGGAGGAGCCTAGTGGGCTGCCGTCTATGGGGTTGCACAGAGTTGGACACGACTGAAGCGACTTAGCAGCAGCAGCAGCACACCTGAAATGATGCTGCTTAACTGTTTACTGTCTCTTTTTGGAAAACAGAAAGGAATTAGATCCTGAGTGCTGCCTCAGATGAGGTGAGCAAGTGTCATACCTGGCCCAGTGCTTCCACCTCAGGTGAGCATTGGTTCAGACCCACCACTAACACAGTCACTCCTTTATCCAGTGAGCAACTTCAGCCTGAGGACCAAGATGGAGTAACCATTTGGTGTAACCCACCCATTGGCAGAGACCTCAAAGCTATCTATGTAATATCTGAATATTGTTTTGCATGAGGAATAGAGGACGCTTAAAAATCGTTTGACTGTTCTTTGTCTCTTGGCATCTATGAATTTGGATCTCATATTTAAGAGAAACAAGGACACATTTAGCCCAGAAAGTGGAATGATTTTGGCCAATCCTAAATATCTCCTCTTGGAGTGCTTTTCCCCAGGCTAGTTCCTTCTCATCATTCAGCTGTTATTTGAAATATCATCTGACAACATTACTTTTAAATACTACCCCTTGACCTGGCTACTGTATTTTATTTCCTTCATGGTCTTATTTGCTTTCAGAAATTATTGTGTTTATTTACATTTCGTCTTTCAAATTGCTCTTCCAACCTTTCTTTAGAATTTAAGTTCCATGAGGGCAGGAGTCTTGGCTATTTTCGTTACCATGGAGATCTGGGACATAGATTCTAAATGAAGATTTTTAAGTTATTGGAAAATGAGCAACTGAATGAATGAATGACAGTAGATTATAAGCCATGCATTTTTTCCTACAGACTCTAGAATGATTGGATTTTCATGTATGAATTAGAATGTTTCAAAGGCAATGAAGTTGAAGATCTTTCTCAAGTGGTATTTATAAGTGATGCTGATAATCAGTTTCCTCTATAAATTGAGACCATTACCTAACTCAAGAGGCATCTGAACATTTCAATAATATATCAGAAGCCATACTTCTCAAATGGCAGGAAAAAATGTCCAGTAAATATGAATCAGGATGGTGCCCAACAGTTGTGTTGTGACAAAGTCAACAAGCAATTCTGTAGCACATACAAAACATTCTACAACTGTTAGGTATCTAATGAAAGAGTTATCTGAGAAGGGGGTAAGCGTAGATTTATAGCTTATGCAGTGTTTGGGCTGGGGGGTACAACAGCACATCAATGTTTTAAATCTCACATTTTAAGTAGCAGGAAATAGACTCATGAGACAAATGGCCAATGCAAGTTAATACAGGTATATATGAATGAAAAGACTGACTTAAAACTCAACATTCAAAACACTAAGATCTTGCCATCTGGTCCCATCACTTCATGGCAAATAGATGGGGGGGAAATGGCAACAGTGGCAGATTTTATTTTCTTGGGCTCCAAAATTATGAGGATGGTGACTGCATCCATGAAATTAAGACACTTGCTTTATGGAATAAAAAGCTATACCAACCTAGATAGCATATTAAAAAGCAGAGACAGCACTTTGCCAACACAGGTCTGTCTAGTCAAAGCTATGGGTTTTCCAGTAGTCATGTATGGATGTGAGAGTTGGACTATAAAGAAAGCTGAGTGCCAAAGAAGGGATTCTTTAGTACTGAGGTGCTAGAAAAGACTCTTGAGAGTCCCTTGGTCAGCAAGGAGATCAAGCCAATCAATTCTAAAGGAAACCTTAAATATTCATTGGAAGGACTGATGCTGAAGCTGAAGCTCCAGTACTTCAGCCACCTGATGCGAAGAGCCAACTCATTAGAAAAGACTCTGATGCTGGGAAATCTTGAGGGCAGGAGAAGAAAGGGGTGACAGGGGATAAGATGGTTGGCTGGCATCACTGACTCAGTGGACATGAGTTTGAGCAGTTCTGGGAGTTGGTGATGGACAGGGAAGCCTGGTGTGCTGCAGTCTGTGGGGTTGCAAAGAGTCGGACATGACTTAGTGACTGAACAACAAGTGTCTCTGGGAACTGTTGAATGCTATGAAATAGGTAGGATACTAAAAATAATTTATTTACATTATACCAAATGGCAACCCGCTCCAGTACTCTTGCCTAGAAAATCCCATGGACGGAAGAGCCTAGTAGGCTGCAGTCCCTGGGGTCGCTAAGAGTCCGGCACGACTGAGTGACTTCACTTTCACTTAACCAGTATATTCAGTAGTAACAACTACAAAAATAACAAAAAATAACATTAACATTGTTAGTTTGTCTCAATGTAGACCAAACAGTCACTTGTTTTGGTAGAGCTCTGAATCAAGCTGAGTTGGAAAATGTTCCAAATGCGCATGATTTTCTATCATAGTAAACAAGTCAGAGAGTGCCCCAGTTGTGAGAACTGGACCATCTCATCACTCATATCTAATTATAGGAGTGATTGCAATCAAATAATTAGGGATGCACAGATTACTTCTTGAATAAATTTTTATTTCTTGGCCTTAGTAAAAGAAAAAAAAAGATTTTAACAGATTCTATCTCAAGATTACTAGATAAATTTTATTTTGTTTTTTGAAGAATGCTTTCATAGTAGAGCAATTAATTATTTTTTAGAGACATCTTTTAGTTAGTAATAGAATCCAGGGCCTGGTATTCTGAGATGTAAGCACTTGTGTCCAGGAAAAATATGCCAATCATAACATAATTCGCTGCAAATAAAAATGAGATCTTACAAATTGTTTTAGAAATCTGTCATTCCTATGGTGCAAATAATCCCAGACATAATGAAGCGGACTTGGTAAAATCAGCAGCCCTTTTCGCTTCACTCTGTATCTGCTCTATTTTTACAACAGCTTTTGGTTTAATTTAATACATTATTGTAGAAGAAAGGGTCCATTAAACAGCTACAGAAGAGTGAGAATCATGCCCCTTTTAGGTTTTTTTGTTTTTTTTTTTGAAGTGAAGCATTCAACAGTAGAATCCTTTAAAAATGGTATTCAAATGATTTTTAATTACTACAAAGGCATTGAGATGTTAATACACTTTCTATAAAAGAGAGGGCTACTATTCTACTCATCCTTTGCTGCCACGAATTTCAACTCTAAGAAAATTATTTCTTTTGATCCATTCTGATAGCATGTAATAAGAGAACAATAAAACATATGGCTCAATTACCACCACTTCTCATCAAGCATGAATTAATGAATATCAAATTATTATTAATTGTTTTTTCTGGCTTCCTCTCCATAGGACAATGATTACACATTGCTGTGTTTTGATAAGTATTTAGTGTTTAACATTTTGTAGACCGGTGTCTAACAGGAACAGATGCTTGAAATCATTATATGAAAGAATCATTCTTTACATTTAGCAACACTTAGAAAATAACATGATTATCTTTTTGGTCTCCTTAGTTTGTCAGTTTTTTTACAACTGCCTTAAATACCCTTAGAATCTCACCCTCTCTCAATGTTCCATATGCTTGAGAAGCAGTTCTTATATGCATATAAAATAGTTTATAAGTGTGATGTCTCAATTTTAATAATAATAATTTCACTCAAGATACTGACTTTTCAATTCCTTAAGAAAAAGCTCTTTAAAAACCAATGTTATGGCTTAAGCAGACAAAAAAATTAAGTAGTATAGCACAGAATACAATAAATTATGACCACTATAATTGACAATATCAATGTCATTGAGTAATATTTATAGATGACGCACAAGAAGATTCTGTGTAACTGATAATTCATTTTATTTTTATAAGCCATCTGTAAATATAAAGTGCTATGTAGTAGGAATAGGTATAGCATGCTAAAGAACATGTCTTTGTAGTCCATTACCATTATTTCTCATAGATCATTTACAAATCCAGATTTTGAAAAGAAAGTGTAACAAATTATAATATGTAAACTATACATATCATGTGATTTTTACCCATTACCAATAAATGCATGTGTTTGTATTAAACATGTTCTATAAAACTTATATCTGTAATAAACTAAAGGATGACACCAACATTTAATTGTTTAGATATCCTGTCTAGTTCCACATGCTTAACAAACACAGATTCAGGTATCATTCTAAGATCAAACAAAACTTGCTTTACAATCTGAGAGTTCTGGAGCAGAAAGTGACCTCAGAAATCATTTTGTCCATTTCCCTCATGTTACAGATAATAGCACCAAAATATGAATAATTTAAGTGATTTTCTGCAGTCCATACACCTTTATACACTAACACTTTTCTGCCAGACTTTATCTTTCTGCCAAAATTTCTATCAACATTTCTTTTGCACATAAGAAATGTACATATCTGGCTTCCTTGACAGTTTTGTCAAGATGTCAGTAACACCTGTAAATCCAAATCCCTAGGGAAACAAAGATGAGAAATTGGGAATCCTGCTCTCTAATGGAAACCGTGATGCACAGCCTAATACTGAGCAGAGATGGACCTGGTCGAGGCTGACAATGCTAACTGCCATCAGAAACATCCTTTGATGTTGGTAACTAGACCACTTGAATTTTTTTGTCTCTAAATCTAACCAGATATCAGATGGTTCCCTTTATGTATGTGACCTTAGTATAACACTTATATTATTTATGCAATAGCAGAATTGTTATACAGAGTCAGTCATTGGTGTAAAAGCTTTTTTAGATTACATGTTCTTATAATAAAAATTTTAATTCTTCAGTGAATCCTTTCCTCTTGATTTTTATGTACCAGAATCACTGAATCCACTTGGCTGAAAAATGTAAAGAAAATAAGTTATATATACAAATTCGGTACAAAAATAAGCTTATAACTAAAGGTTTAAAAATAATTATCCATCAGTGGGGGTGGGGGTGGACTAAGCAGTGTACTTTTACCACCTACTGAATTCATCACTGTGGCAAGGCTTTTGGTCATACTGTGAGTATGAAGCACTGATGCCTCGTGTTCATACTTATGACGTGCTTGAGAGTCATGTCTTGATAACTTACATGTACTATAAAAGTGCACACAGACAGGGAGGAAAGCACAAAGACATCTGAGTGTTTTGGTAACCACATCTCCTAAACCATTTCATGGACTCTTGGGACTGAAAGTTTTAGAGCTGCCATCACGCATATCAAGGCCCCCTGACGTAACACTGGATCCTGATAAGGCTGCTCAATGACGAAGGAAAAGGAATATGAGAATGGCTGGAATATGAGAAAATAGAAAGCCAAGTATGAATATAATTAGCTTTGTTCTTGTCATCGATTCTGCAGCCTGATGGAACGTGGGTTTCTGAATATTTTTCAGAGCATTTCCAGATGTAGCCTCCAAGCACCTCATTAATACCACACATTTGTCATTAAATTCCATATTTTGGATCCCATGTAACAACCGCAGATGTTCCTTTTCCATTTGCCACCAGCAGGAAACTTTCCCTTCATATAGTGCTGTTGACCAGCTCCCTAGTACACCATTAACTTTAAATTTTCCAGTTAAAATTAACATTGAAAGGTGTTTAGTTTAATAACCAAATTAAATTATAAAAGTATATTCCAGTGCAAATGTAAAAGGTCATTCACAGAAATGCACTTTATTTCTAATTCTAACAATGATCTGAGCAAAGAAGATATTTTTTGTTTGCAAAAAATGGAAAATTTCCTACAATAAATGACCTACGCTTATTCATATCTATGTCTGGTCTCATATCAGAAGAAAACATAAATTTTGACTTATTTTATACCATAAATGAAATGCTACCATTGTATCTGCAGCTGAATTTTTAATATAATTAATAAAATACTTTCGATTTTTGAAATATTTCAACAATATCCAAAGCTCATTAATGTTAGTTTCTCACAGAGCTCAACACTTACCTACAACTTTAGAGTAGCAAGCGTTACAATGTATTGTCTGTCTATAAATCCAAATACTGTCACCTGCTTGTAGGTTTTCCAAAGGTTGTTTGCATATTTCACACTAAAGGAAAGGTATATATAAAGTTTACATTAGATATGAAGTTTAGATTCTTGGTTAACAGGATGAAAAAAAGAACCTTTTACTTTATTCCGTATCATCCTTTATAGCAACACTCTGATAAAGAGAACCATGAGAGAAAGTAAGAGTATACTTGTCTGATCCACATACCAAATTTCCAAACAAATTCTCTCATAAATCCCTCTACTATGGAGGTGTCCATTTCAGGGCATACCTACTACTGAAGTTTCTACCTAACTCACAATAGAGTAGATAAATATTTTCAAAAATTGGTCATGCCAAAGACAAGATCATTGTTAGTTAGATATTGCAAGTAAGAACACTAAGTATGTTTATTGTTTGCTTACTAATGGAGAGCTACGCTGTCCAGATACAGTGTCATTGCGCAAAACAAACTTCTGACTCCAGACGCAATTTAGGGGGAAATTTGTTTCAAGTTATGCTGGTTAAAGAGGCAGGAAAGGCTTGACATCTACCTTAAACCTGTGCTCACTGGAGCAAGTCTACTGCCAACTGGCTGGCTTTCCAGTTCATTGACGCAAACTGTCATAGGTCAGTTAGACATGTTTAAGCCAGTTCAGATAATTCTCTATAATTATGGCTATAGAGTAATCTGTCTTTTCTTAGGAGTATGGGGATATTTTTATTCTCAGTAGTATATTTCATGATTAAATTGACAATAGAAGTAAATCATCCAAAATATAACAAAATGAAAATTATTCCTGTTGACCGAAGGCAATAATCAGGAGAATTTTCTTCTTTAAAAAGTTTTGTGTAAAAAAAAAAGTTTTGTGCATAATAATTTAAAATAAAGAACTGTAGATTAATTTTTGTTCCACTGAGTAAATTTGAATAACTTTAAGGAAATTTTACTGTCTTATAATGAAATAATTATGAAATTTTCATGTCTTACTTTATATAGAATTTTATATATAATGGCCTAAATTTGGATTTTATTGCCTGGAAGTGAGGCATTGAATTTTTTATTACTTTGTGTCATTGCCTGAAGCTAATTGAAAGAGAAGCAATCAAGTGTCAAAGTATAGGGCTGGCCAAAAAGTTCATAACATCTTATTGGAAAACCCAAACAGACTTTTTTGGCCAGCCTAATATTACATCTACTTGACCAAATCAGATAATTTGCATCAATCATAGAATCTATCAGCACTAGAAAGAACCCATAGATTCAGGCTGTGGTTCTCAAACTGGCTGCCTGTTAGATCTATCTAAGAAGGCTTTAAAAACACCAATGCCCAGAAATCATTTCTAAGATTGATGATGTAATTGGGGCTGGTCCCAAGAATTTTATTTTTCTCATCATCTCCCCGAATGATTATAATGTTCATCCTGGGTTGAAAACCACTGGTCTAATCAGCTATGTCATTTTACAGATGAAGAAACCTAGGCTAAACTAATTTAGGTGATTGTCCAAAGTCACACGGCCACAATTAGTGTCAGTTAGAACTCAAACTCAGGTCTTCAGGTTCCTAGTTAAGTGCTCACCTAGTTATACCAAAAACTATATTGTTGACCTACCTAATACTTTTGTGAAAAGTAAAAGAAATGCCATGCTGCTGCTAAGTCGCTCCAGTCGTGTCCAACTCTATGTGACCCCAGAGACGACAGCCCACCAGGCTCCCCCGTCCCTGGGATTCTCCAGGCAAGAACCCTGGAGTGGGTGCCATTTCCTTCTCCAATGCATGAAAGTGAAAAGTGAAAGTGAAGTCTCTCAGTTGTGTCCGACTCTTCGCTACCCCATGGACTGCAGCCTACCAGGCTCCTCTGTCCATGGGATTTTCCAGGCAAGAGTACTGGAGTGGGGTACCATTGCCTTCTCCAAAAAGAAATGGCATATGAAGGCACAAATTGTGAAGCATTCTACTATGTACACTTTAGTATTATTATTATTATACTAAGACATAGACATTGACAAGTTGCTCAGTCATGTCCGACTCTTTGCAACCCTATGGACTGTAGCCTACAAGGCTCCTCTGTCCACGAGATTTTCTAGGCAAGAGTACTGGAGCGGGGTGCCTTTTCCTTCTCCAGGAGATCTTCCTGATCCAGGGATCGAACCCGGGTCTCCCGCATTGTGGCAGAAGCTTTGCCGTCTGAGCCACGAGGAAATCCCAAAAGAATTTTTTGAAGGAGGAGGAGGAAGTGAAAGTCACTCAGTCATGTCTGACTCTTTGTGATCACATGGACTATACAATCCACGGAACTCTCCAGGCCAGAATATTAGCATGGGTAGTCTTTCCCTTCTTCAGGGGATCTTCCCAACCCAGGGATTGAACCCAGGTCTGCCGCATTGCAGGCAGATTCTTTAACCTTCTCTGGTTCATTCTACTAAGCCATATTTAATTATAATTAATCATTATCTCAAAGGCAGACTGAGTTTTAACTATTGTTAAGCCCATCGATCCTAATTTTATGATGTAAGAAGCCAGGAAATTTCTTCTCAAAAATTTCTTTTCTTTTTGGATTTCATTATATATTTAATGCAATGTGGAGAAGGCAATGGCATCCCACTCCAGTACTCTTGCTTGGAAACTCCTATGGGTGGAGAAGCCTGCTGGGCTGTCGTCTCTGGGGTCACACAGAGTCGGACATGACTGAAGCAACTTAGCAGCAGCAGCAGCAGCATGATTTATGAAAATGCTGCAAAAGCTTTTCTAAAGAGAACAAGTGTTTATCTTTTTATAATTAAATCTGTAGAATAAGAGCTATCAACGTGTCAGTAATCAACTCTAAGCCTAAAGTCAAGAGAGTAATTATAAATCTTGGAGTTTCAGGCTGAGAAGTCAAAAAAATATTTAAACAGTGCATTATTAATGTGCATGACAGTGTTCCTGAAAGTTTTAACTTCATCTCATATATTCCATTAGATAATTATTTTTATTCTAGTCATTATGCAATTTTGTATGAGAATTAAATGCAAGAAACATAGCCATACCTTGAAGCAAGTCGAATGGCAGCAAATTTGTAATTCATCTAAAATCATCTTGGTTTCTGTGCCCAAGGGTTTTCGACAGTAAGTGCACATGTCTCTCTCAATGACAGACCTATAGAGATGTAAGCAGTTAAAAATAAATTTGTCATCATGAAAAAGACAGAGGTATTCCCCATAAAGGCATCTGGAAATAACATGTTAATTTTATTGATACTTTAGTAAATTGTATAAAAATCAAGGAAAGTTGAGGACTTACTTATCCCAGTAATATACTGGATTCTTCTAGTTATTTCAGAATGATATCAAAGAATTAACATAAAAGACAGTTTCAAATTATTAATTCATTAGCAATCAAAAGTGCATCTGAGCAGGTTAAAGATGTTCACAGTTTCCTAATTGAACTAGGTCATAAGTACCCCCTTGAAGCTAGAAGAGGGTTTTAAATTATTAATGTACATATATCATAGAAAAATTATGTTGAAGATTAATATAAAAATTTAACTCTCAAACATTCAGTAGTACAAAAATAGAAATCCATTCAAGAACATGTTGGTAAATTCACAAATGATGGATACCCTGGACTATAGGGTCCAGAATCACCAAATTCTCCCTTGCTAATTCTCTTGGTGTCATTGCAAGACTCAGAATATTAGGGTGACTTTAGTGACAAAAATTCTTTGCTATTTACTTTGGAAAAATAATGTTCAATAGTAAATAAATGATTAGCAAGTTCTAAAGCCCTCGAGTTACATTAGAGCCTTAATAAAGGGTCAAAACTATGTGATTCTTATCCTTTTGGAAGGTCTTAGATAGTCGTAAATAGCACCTTGGGCAGAGTTTACTAGTCTCAGGGTGTTAGCATCTGCTACTGCTAAGTTGCTTCAGTTGTGTCCGACTCTGTGTGACCCCATAGACGGAAGCCCACCAGGCTCCCCCCATCCCTGGAATTCTCCAGGCAAGAACACTGGAGTGGGTTGCCATTTCCTTCTCCAATGCATGAAAGTGAAAAGTGAAAGTGAAGTCGCTCAGTTGTGTCCGACTCTTCGTGACCCCATGGACTGCAGCCTACCAGGCTCCTCCACCCATGGGATTTTCCAGGCAAGAGTACTGGAGTGGGGTGCCATCGCCTTCTCCAGGGTGTTAGCATAAAAGCCTGAAATTTCCAAAGTACTAGGATAGTGAAATAAAATAGCTATAGTGCTAATATGCTTAACATGTGAAGCACATTTTCCATGCACTTTGCATATATAAACCTGTCTATTCTTCATAACATCTCTGAGAAGCAAGTTACTCTTATTTTTATCATTATCGTACACAAGAGGAAGCTGAGGCATAGAAGGCTAAGTCATGTAGCCAGTGAGAGGCAGAGGCAGGATGTGAATGAAGGCAGAGTGGCCACAGAGCCCTGGGCTGCCTCTGGGCCTGCCCGTTGACTGGGCTCACTAGATGATAAGAAACTGGTCATGCCCAAACACCACCATCAATCCTATCATCAGGACCAGGACTCGAAGCAGAGAGGAGGGAAAGTGGATGGGAAGAGGGGGTAAGAGAGGCTCCTCTCTCCACGGAATTCTCCAGACAAGAATCCTGGAGTGGATAGCCATTCCCTTCTCCGGGGGATCTTCCTGAGGCAGGAATTGAACCCTGGTCTCCCACACTGCAGGCAGATTCCTTAACAACTGAGTCACTGGGGAGGCCCATACATACACGTTTAAATTTCCCATGATAGAGTGTAAACTCTTCAAGAGTAGAAAGCAGGCACTCTCTAGTATCCTTGCATTCCAGAGACACAGAGAGAGCTGGGAGTATAAAGAAGAGTGAGAAGGTCTCCTTCAAGGAGAAGTTGCTTTCCACTAGGGTAGCCAGGTGGATGGATGATCACTATGTATTATGGACATGTGAAGAGTTAGGAGAGCACAGCCAGATGAACAGCTAATCTCTGGGTGAAGCAGGAAAGGCTTGTCAGCATAAGTGCCAGGTGAGTTAAAGCTTGAAGGCAAAGGAGCTCTCAAGGTGAGGTGGGGAGGGGCATGATGGAAGGGTTCTAAGCAGAGTGAACGGGACGGGCCAAAGTGAGACACAATGAGGGTGGCTGGAGTGGTTGAACTTTAGTCCCTATTCAGTAGGACAAGGTGTGGAAGGCCCATAAATCCTGTGCAGAGGATTTGGTCTTTATCCTATAATGTGGTAGTGGCCAATTTACTGTGTGTGTGTGTGAGAGAGCTTAGACCACAGCACTTTTAATGCGTTTTCCAATACAATCATTATTATAAATTTAATATGCAGAAAATGATTTGAAACCACTTGAAGTGACGAAAGTACATATAACATGACTTAAAACTCTGATTTATTAATTGTGATCATAAACTGAAGCAATGTTTAGTTCTTGGGTACAATTAGGAAGAAAACATACTAACTTTAGTGTTTGCCCTAGTACTGGGTCTCTTAGTCATAAATTTTCATACCCTAATAATTTAAGGCAATGGCACCCCACTCCAGTACTCTTGCCTGGAAAATCCCATGGATGGAGGAGCCTGGTAGGCTGCAGTCCATGGGGTCGCTAAGTCGGACCTGACTGAGCGACTTCACTTTCACCTTTCGCTTTCATGCATTGGAGAAGGAAATGGCAACCCACTCCAGTGTTCTTGCCTGGAGAATCCCAGGGACGGGGGAGCCTGGTGGGCTGCCGTCTATGGGATCGCACAGAGTCGGACACGACTGAAGTGACTTAGCAATAGCAATAATTTAATGTGTGTGCATGCTCAGTCACTCAGTTGTATCTGACTCTTTGTGACCCCATGGACTGTAGCCCACCAGGTCATCTGTCCATGGGATTTTTCACACAAGAATACTGAAGTGGGTTGCCATTTCCTTCTCCAGGGGATCTTCTTGACTCAGAGATCAAACCCATGTCTCCTGTATCTCTTGCATAGGCAGGCAGATGTTTTTATCACTGAGCCATCTGGGAATCTCTTATTTTATATATAGTAGTATATATATGTCAGTCCCCATCTCCCAATTTATCCCTTCCCTCTCCCATCCCTTGGTAAATATGAATTTGTTTTTTACATCTGTGACTCTATCTCTATTTTGTGGATAAGTTGGTTTGTACCCTCTCTGATTCCACGTATGACAGACACCATATATTTGTCTGTGTCTGACTTAGTTCACTTAGTTGATAATCCATAGGTCCATCCATGTTGCTGCAGATGGCATTATTTTGTTCTTTTTTATGACTGCATTAATGCTGCTGCTGCTACTGCTTCAGTCGTGTCCAACTCTCTGCAACCCCATAGATGGCAGCCCACCAGGCTTTGCCGTCCCTGAGATTCTCAGGCAAGAACGCTGGAGTGGGTTGCCATTTCCTTCTCCAATGCATGAAAGTGAAAAGTGAAAAGTGAAAGTGAAGTGGCTCAGTCGTGTCTGACTCTTAGCGACCCTATGGACTGCAGCCTACCAGGCTCCTCCGTCCATGAGATTCTATTGGCAAGAGAACTGGAGTGGGTTGCCATTGCTTTCTCCGACTGCATTAGTGACTTGACTTTAAATGGGATTGACGTGATTAGATAAGAACTGTGGGGAAACAGCTAATTTCTCACAATAATCAACAGAAAATGTTACCTGACTGTCAACGGAGAGTTGACTTTTGCTCTGGTGACTGAAAAAATTTCAAGGACTACTTGGGGAACAGGAGTGAAATTCTTCATATGAAGAGCAATACTTTAGTGAAAGATGTTTTCCTCCACTTAAGCTAACCATTAAAATATGAGCCCACCAAACACTGAAGTTGCTGATGCTCTCACTGCATTGCAGACAGACCCTTTACCCTCTGAGCCATCAGGAAGTCACCTACTAACATCATCAGTTCAGTTCAGTTCAGTCGCTCAGTCGTGTCCGACTCTTTGTGACCCCATGAATCGCAGCACGCCAGGCCTCCCTGTCCATCACCAACTCCCGGAGTTCACTCAGACTCACGTCCATTGAGTCTGTGATGCCATCCAGCCATCTCATCCTCGGTCGTCCCTTTCTCCTCCTGCCCCCAATCCCTCCCAGCATCAGGGTCTTTTCCAATGAGTCAACTCTTCGCATAAGGTGCCCAAAGTACTGGAGCTTCAGTTTTAGCATCATTCCTTCCAAAGAAATCCCAGGGTTGATCTCCTTCAGAATGGACTGGTTGGATCTCCTTGCAGTCCAAGGGACTCTCAAGAGTCTTCTCCAACACCACAGTTCAAAAGCATCAATTCTTCTGCGCTCAGCCTTCTTCACAGTCCAACTCTCACATCCATACATGACCACAGGAAAAACCATAGCCTTGACTAGACGGACCTTAGTCGGCAAAGTAATGTCTCTGCTTTTGAATATACTATCTAGGTTGGTCATAACTTTTCTTCCAAGGAGTAAGCGTCTTTTAATTTCATGGCTGCAGTCACCATCTGCAGTGATTTGGGAGCCCAAAAAAATAAAGTCTGACACTGTTTCTACTGTTTCCCCATCTATTTCCCATGAAGTGATGGGGCCAGATGCCATGATCTTCGTTTTCTGAATGTTGAGCTTTAAGCCAACTTTTTCACTCTCCTCTTTCACTTTCAACAAGAGGCTTTTTAGCTCCTCTTCACTTTCTGCCATAAGGGTGGTGTCATCTGCATTTCTGAGGTTATTGATATTTCTCCTGGCAATCTTGATTCCAGCTTGTGTTTCTTCCAGTCCAGCGTTTCTCATGATGTACTCTGCATATACTGTTAGTCAAAGATCTTTTCAAAGTATTTTGAAAAATCTATTTCTTTTTTTTTTTTTTTTGCTTATCTAGACAGTATTTGTGGTGCTCAGGTAGTCATATCAAAGAGCTATGACTTAAAGGCAAGCACTCAGAAGACCCTTGGTAATACAAGATCTCACAAAAGTGACCAAAGGAGGATATAATTTTGATGCCTGGTTCATCTATGTTTCCCTCAGCAAATGGGACATAGGTGTTTGTTTTTTTTTTTTCTGGAGTCATTTATTGAGTATCCATGAGGTGCCAAGGACTATGTTCCAAGCTGAGGCTGTGCATAAAAATATGTCCTGACCCTCAGTAAGCCTTATTTCAGCACCAGCGATAGAGAAACACTGTCAACAGAATATCGGACATTTGCATTACAGCTGGTTTCACTGGTTGGATTGCAACATGAATTATTTATTTTCTTCTTCTCTGCTGGAAGTCTGCAGACTCGTGTCACATGAGTGTCACCTATTTGCCCCATTGAGCATTACATGCTAAAGGAGAGTAATCAAGAGCAAAATTGTGGGATCAGTTGACTGGCATTCAATTGATGCTCACTCTAGCCCTCCCTCCTGGGCACTGAGCCCATGCTCAGAGTGGGTCACATCAGTGCACGCACGCAGCTGCTTGTAAGGTGAGCTGGCTCTAGAAGACCACAGGAGAGAAGGCTGAGGACACGATCTTGGGATGCAGGGAAGCCTAGAGGCTAATGATGTGGTGTCAATGGGGACCCCAGGGATCACAGCAGAGACACTCGCCTGGGAGCCAGCTGCAAAACACGGAAAGCTCTACTGGAACAAAGTACATCAGAATCAGAGAATGACAGCCAGGAAGCCAAGCAACAAACTCCTGGATGCAGAGGTGGTTGTACTTCCTTCCACTCATACAATCAGCAGTAGAACAATCACTCTCAGGAGGGACATCTTCAAGTTCAATGGACAATAAGAATGCTTAATATACATATATATATAATACTTGTAATACTTTAGTATATGTATAGTATACATATATAAAAAACACTGGTAATACTTTAGTATATATATATAATATTTATAATACTTTATGTATATATATAGTATATATATGCTTATAATACTTTAGTATATATATAAGTATACATATACTGTAATACTTTAGTACATATATATATACTAAAAATATTAAATATATATTATAAGTGAGTACATGTACACATATCTAATAAAATCATATTATTTATAAAAGTAAACATACACATATATATGTATCCCACCAGGTTCCTCAGTCCATGGATTTCTCCAGGCAAAAATTCTGGAGTGGGTTACCATGCCCTCCTCCAAGGGATCTTCCTGACTCAGGGATCGAACCTGGATTTCCTGCATGGGCAGGCAGATTCTTTACCATCTGAGCCACCAGGGAAGCCCAAGAATATATATGTTTATTAATATATGTGTGGATATGGGTATATATATACTTGTATGTATGGAAGTACAGATGTACTCACCTATCTGAAGTTGAATAAACAGTTTGTATGTATTTTCCAGAGACAGTCTCCTGATATCCATCCTTTGGTGATTTGCTAGAAACAAGCACATATGGACGTTTGAGAACCGGGCTATTTCCCTAGTGTTGAAGTATTGATATATATTAATACTCCTATGTAGGCAAGGAAGCGCGTGCACACACACACACTCACTATTGTTATTCTTTGTGATGTTATATGTCAGGACAATGTACTAAGCATTTTTTTTTTAACCTGGAGAAGTAGTGATATGCAAGTTACCTCCAAGGTGACATAAGTCAACATATACACCTAAATAAAGAATGAGACAAGGAGAGCGCAAGCACAAGTGTAAGCAGGAAAAGTAGTTATCGTTTTTCATTGAATTTGTACTTGCATCTCCTTTATTTTTACTAAAAGAAACCGAACTGTTGTTCTAACATAAAGAATATACACAAAGCACGACTATATTTATTGCAAGCAAATACAGACAGACATCATTCACGTAGAGAAATACGCTTGAACTTTTAGGCAAAACTTTGGAAGCTTTTATTTTTACATGAAAACATCCAAGAATTGTTTAGAATAAAGCAAAAAATATTTTAACTTTCGAAAGTCCTCTTTGTTCCCTTTCCGCTCCAGTTTGTAAATGTCATTCGCTCCTGGGACAAATGAAGAGTGCGTTGCACTGACCGGCTGGCTGTCTGTAATTGCCTCCCTGGTATGTATGCTACCTAGGAACATATGAGGACCAGAAGCAATGTGTTCCTATTATTTCATACAGTGAGGGGTAACTCCACATGCCTCACCTGGGATTTTTTAATGAAAAATTTCTCCCTCCAAACAACCTGCAGGCAGTTGCTGTCAGAAAGAGAAACTGCTTTATGGAACACAGAGCCCACAGTGCTAAATGAGTTTGTGCATATTGATGCATGACACGTATATAGACATTCCCATTTTATGGGTCAGAAAATTGAGACTTGAATTGAGACAGGAAATTGAAGTTAAGTGGCTTTGCTGAGGCCACATGGTCAGTAAATGACAAACTCAGATTTGATTCTAAAACACTGTTGATTTTAGGGAGAATTGGATTAAGCAGGAAAATCAAGGTTGAGGTTGCATTTCACAAGGAAATTTATTCTTGGGTTTGAAAAATCCTTTTGAGGGGGAAGGCTGCTCAAATTCTGACATACCTTGAATTTATGGTGGCTCCACACCCACCCCGTACACAGCTCTCTGGTCTCTTTGAACTGGGTGATGATCAACACGTATACAACCTATAGTTCATCCATATCTGAATGCCCCACTGTTACAGTCCAACTCTCACATCCATACATGACCACAGGAAAAACCATAGCCTTGACTAGACGGACCTTAGTCGGCAAAGTAATGTCTCTGCTTTTCAATATACTATCTAGGCTGGTCATAACTTTTCTTCCAAGGAGTAAGTGTCTTTTAATTTCATGGCTGCAGTCACCATCTGCAGTGATTTTGGAGCCCAAGAAAACAAAGTCTGACACTGTTTCTACTGTTTCCCCATCTATTTCCCATGAAGTGATGGGACCAGATGCCATGATCGTTTTCTGAATGTTGAGCTTTAAGCCAACTTTTTCACTCTCCTCTTTCACTTTCAACAAGGGGCTTTTTAGCTCCTCTTCACTTTCTGCCATAAGGGTGGTGTCATCTGCAATCTGAGGTTATTGATATTTCTCCCAGCAATCTTGATTACAGCTTGTGTTTCTTCCAATCCAGCATTTCTCATGATGTACTCTGCATATAAGTTAAATAAACAGGGTGACAATATACAGCCTATGATGTATACATGTGTTATATTAAAATATTATTTAGTCTGTCCTATTGGTTTTTCCAGTGGTCATGTATGGATGTGAGAGTTGGACTGTGAAGAAAGCTGAGCACCAAAGAATTGATGCTTTTGAACTGTGGTGTTGAAGAAGACTCTTGAGAGTCCCTTGGACTGCAAGGAGACCCAACCAGTCCATTCTGAAGGAGATCAACCCTGGGATTTCTTTGGAACGAATGATGTTAAAGCTGAAACTCCAGTACTTTGGCCACCTCATGCGAAGAGTTGACTCACTGGTAAAGACTTTGATGCTGGGAGGGATTGGGGGCAGGAGAAGAAAGGGACGACAGAGGATGAGATAGCTGGATGGCATCACTGACTCAATGGACGCAAGCCTGAGTGAACTCCAGGAGTTGGTGATGGACAGGGAGGCCTGGCGTGCTGCGATTCATGGGATCGAAAAGAGTCGGACACGACTGAGCGACTGAACTGAACTGAACTGATGACTTTGTATGATTATTTGACAACTGCTTTAAAATATGACTTCCCTGTAGCTGAGATGGTAAAGAATCTGCCTGCAACACAGGATACCTGGATTTGACCCCTGAGTTGGGAAGATCCTCTGGAGAAGGGAATGGTGACCCACTCCAGTATTCTTGCCTGGAGAATCTTCTAGATAGAGGACCCTGGTAGGCTACAGTTCATGGGGTTGCAAAGAGTTGGACACGACTGAGCAACTAACACTACTACTGATAATAATGGAAAGATTATAAAGAATTATTAATATATATCTAGAACTCAGTACTCTTCCAAATGGTCTGTTATTTGAAAAAAATAAGCATACCTTAAAAAAATAATATTTCTTCTTAAACACAGATTATTTCAAAATTATAAAATACATAAAGCAAAAACTTCAAATAAATTTCCAGTACCTATTCTCCACGTACGTCCTTGTGTATACAACTGTATCCTTTGATCCTGCATGCCTGGTTTCAGCATTGGAGCTGCAATACAAACCATTTGACTTTATGTTTAAAGTTTGTAAATAGGATAATCAAATCAACAAGGCAATTAT
This sequence comes from Aepyceros melampus, assembly GCA_006408695.1. Lineage (NCBI taxonomy): Eukaryota > Metazoa > Chordata > Mammalia > Artiodactyla > Bovidae > Aepyceros > Aepyceros melampus. The sequence continues at coordinate 869,537 of SJXQ01011430.1, forward strand.
CCAATCCAATGAAAAAACAATGCTCATATATGCCTTCTAAACCATAACCTTTGAAATATAAATGTTAAATTGGTATTAATCCATTTCTGAAAAATTTGTTTATGTTTCCCATTTTGTCTTAACTTCTACTGTCTTGGCCTATTTCCAGAATACTACTTTGAAAATCAGTCACTGGGGAAGTCTAGTGCAGACCATGATGATTACTTTGACTATTTTTGTACTATATTTTAGTGTCTATTACCCTAACTTCTCATTCATATTTCCAAACCATTGCTTTCCCCACAAATCTCAGGCAAAAAGTGGACCTTAATTAATCAGCATGATAACACCTGATTCAGTGAAAGCTTTAAATCTAAGGAAGTCGGTTCAATGTCACAATCATGTTTTTTTAAAAATTATAGACTTTTAAGGAAAAATCACATCTACACCTATTCATAACTGACAGCTTACCAATGACCAAGATGTTTCCTCAACACCTTTGTATAAGCCACTAGTTAAAATTAAATATTTCTGCATTTCACACAACTATCATATATTAACACACATATATAGAATCTAGAAAGATGATACTGATGAACTTATTTGCAGGGAAGCAAAGAGAACAGACTTAAGGATATGGGCAAGGGGGGAGGAAGGAGAGGGTAGGACGAATGGAGAAAGTAGCATGGAAATATATGACTAATATATAAAATAGATATCCAATGGTAATTTGCTGTATGACTCAGGAAACTTAAACTGGGGCTCTGTAACAACCTAGAAGGCTGGGATGGGGAGGGAGATGGGAGAGAGGTTCAAGAAGGAGGGGACATATGTGTGCCTATGGCTGATTCATGTTGATGTATGGTAGAAACAAATACACATAGTAAAGCATTATCATTCAATTAAAAATAAATAAATTTAAAATAAGAAAGTTTTACTGGAATACAAAAAATGCATAAAAACAACAGCAAAATTCAAAAATTTTCTGTATTTCAAAGGAAGGATCAGATTGCATGTCGATGTTTTCTTTAAAAAACAAACAAACAAACAGGATATAAAAAAGCCAGGACAATGGTCCTGTCATTTATTCTATAATTGACCACAGTACCTGAGCATCTTCCTGGCTTCATAAGAATAGGCAGCTGTTCTAGAGGATGGGCTGATTAAATTCTCAGTAGATCTGGTGACCTGGCCATCTTGCCTGAGAAAGCAAATGCAAATATTTGGCACTTAAAATCAAGGCCACTTAGAGGATTTTTGTTTTATTAAAAATCTGTTCAAATAACATTTTTTTAAACATACAGTAAAGCTGTTTCTGTTTGCCTGGTTTCTGCACATATATACAGACAGAATACATGTACTATTTTACTCTTCCATAGACACAACTGTCTTACCATTATGAATAATCTATAGGCACATGTCACATTATCTAACAGTAGGACAGAATACTTTTTTAACCAAGGGCAGGAACCATATGAAACTGGTTGCAGTAACATTCTCACAGCACCAATGCCATTTCGAAAGTTGTTCATGTACAACATATCTGGGAGTTTATCTATTTAATGAAAATTATCTGGGGGTTGCTTTGAGAAATTCCAGTTTCCATTTTAACAGAAAAGCAGTACTTTGACGATTACTAAAGAACTTTGACCTAGATTTCTGCTAATCTAAAAATGTCACTATGCTCAACAAAGTGTAGGCATATTTGCTTTTTCCTATGAAACAGTGGAAAATTAACATTGGCATAGTGAAAGCTTTAGCTCTTCTTCTTTCCTCGTGTTAGAAAACTCTGACAGAGGCAAGACATAAAAATCAAGAGGAGAATTTAGAGCTCAGTCATGATTTATCATTCTTGACTGGCCTGTTCCTTCCATTTCCAGGTAGCTTTTAAAGAAGAGAAAACAATTGTTCACATATTATCATCTCTGGCATGTGGAAAACCATCTTCTAGTTTTAAGACAGATGTTTCACAATACACTTGGCAATGAGAAAGTAGAATGAATATTATTAGAAGATTCTCAGATGTAATCATTAGAATATGTCATTTCGGAACAATAGACCTAACTAGGAACTATTTGGAAATATTCAGATAATATAGTAAATAATACAAAACCCAATTTCAGCAAATAGTTTGAAAGGACAAAGGTTGTCAATGAATGCAAAATGTGTTTGTACTGCCCTCAGAAAGGTCAAATCACACATTACCAGTCTGTGAAACCTGTAATAGGAACGGGAAATACTTTGCAAATAGTTCTGATAAGGATTGAATTGTGTCCTGCCAAAAATTCTTATATTGAAGCCCTATACCCCAGTGTGATGTGGAGACAGGGCCTATAAAAAGGAAATAAAGGTTAGGTGAAATCATAAGGATGGGGTTTAATCCCATAGGACAGGGTGTCTTTATAAAAAGAGGAAGAGGTACTAGAGCGTGCTCTCTCTCTGTGGACACACAGAGGAAAGGCCGTGTGAGGACATAGTCAGACACAGTCACATGCAAACCAAGAAGAGAGTTCTCATCAGAAACCAATCCTGACATTGTTCCTCATGAATTTGATGTCCTTGCTACATCGTGAAAGAATTCAGAGATAGGTAAGAAGTAGATTTATTTAGAGAAGAGCACACTATACAGACAGAGTGTGAGCCATCTCAGAAGGCAAGAGAGAGGCTCAAAATGTGTGGTTAGTTTTTGTGGGCTGGGTAATTTCACAGGCTAGTGAGTGGGAAGATTATTCCAATTATTTGGGGGAAGGGGGTGGAGATTTCTAGGAACTGGGCCACTGCCCACTTTTTGACCCTTTATGGCTGGCCTTAGAACTGTCATGACACTGGTGGGTGTCATTTAGCATATCCCAATGTATTACAATGAGTATATAATGAGCCTCAAGGTCTACTGGAAGTTGAGCCTTCAGTCATCTTGGACCTGTTGGTTTTAACCAGTTTTTTCATGTCCTGTGGCCATGTCATTCTTTTTAAGGTTGTACCCCGCGCCCTTCCTCCTGTTTCAATAGTATCTTGATCTAGAATTTTAGTCTCCAAAAGAGTGAGAAAATAAATTCTGTCTTGTCACACCTGGTCTGTGGTATTTTGTTATGGCAGCCTGAGCAGACTAACACAAGTAGCATTTCCTAGCTGTGTCTACAACGAGACTAATAACAATACTTTATAATCGTCAATAAAAATCAGATGTTAGTAAATACATTTGGAATGTGGAACAGCAAATTCTTCCTTGGATTTGTTCCTCTTGTAATCTGGGAGGATAATACATTTTTTAAAAAAGAAATCTTTTATTTTGGATCATTTTAAAGATACAGAATAATTGGGATGATAGTTCAGAGAATTCCAGTATACTCTTCACCCAGCTTCTCTTAGTTTTAACATCTCACACAACCATGATCCATTTGTCAAAACTAAATAATTAGCGTTGGTACAATGTCATTAGCAAAACTACAGACTTATTTCTATTTTACCAGTTTTTTCACTGATGTCCTCTCTCAATTTCAGATCCAAATCAGGATACCACTTCCACATAATCACCATGTCTTAGGGTCTGTGATAGTTGATAAGCCTTTCTTTGTTTTTCATGAGATGGTGATAGATCTTACTAAGGAAATTCTAACTTGATGCCAGGAAGCAGTAACACTAATTTTTAAAATTATTTAGAATCATAGAAATAGTTAGAGAAACAATTTTTTGGAAACCAATTAAATAATCTGTAGTGCTTTTGAAAGTGCTTTTAAAAAGGATTACTCTCCAAAATATATAAGCAGCTCATACAGTTCAATATCAGAAAAACAAACAACCCAATCAAAAAGTGGGCAGAGCTTTCTTTTCCGGTTATCGCGGCGTAGGGGACCATGAGCAGCAAAGTCTCCCGCGACACCCTGTACGAGGCGGTGCGGGAAGTCCTGCACGGGAACCAGCGCAAGCGCAGAAAGTTTTTGGAGCGGTGGAGCTTCAGATCAGCCTGAAGAACTATGACCCTCAGAAGGACAAACGTTTCTCGGGCACCGTCAGGCTTAAGTCCACTCCCCGCCCCAAGTTCTCCGTGTGTGTGTTGGGGGACCAGCAGCATTGTGATGAGGCCAAGGCTGTGGATATCCCCCACATGGACATCGAGGCGCTGAAAAAACTCAACAAGAATAAGAAACTGGTCAAGAAGCTGGCCAAGAAATATGATGCCTTTTTGGCTTCAGAGTCTCTGATCAAGCAGATCCCCCGAATCCTGGGCCCAGGCCTGAACAAGGCTGGCAAGTTCCCTTCCTTGCTGACCCACAATGAGAACATGGTGGCCAAAGTTGATGAAGTGAAGTCCACGATCAAGTTCCAGATGAAGAAGGTGCTGTGTCTGGCAGTGGCCGTTGGCCACGTGAAGATGACAGATGATGAGCTTGTGTACAACATCCACTTAGCTGTCAACTTCCTGGTATCATTGCTCAAGAAAAATTGGCAGAACGTCAGGGCCTTGTACATTAAGAGCACCATGGGCAAGCCCCAGCGTCTGTACTAAGGCACAGCTTAATAAACCATACCAAACCAAAAAAAAAAAAAAAAAAAAGGTGGGCAGAAAACCTAAACAGACATTTCTCCAAAGGCATACAAATTTCCAATAAACACAAGAAAAGATGCTCAATATTTCTCATTATTAGGGAAATGCAGATCAAAATTAAAATGAGGTATCACCTCACACCATTCAGAATGACCATCATCCAAAAATCTACAAAAATAAATGTTGGAGAATTTATGGAGAAGATGGAACCCTCTTGCACTCTCAGTGGGAATGTAAACTGATACAGCCATTATGGAAAACAATATGGAGATTCCTTAAAACACTAGGGAAAATCTACCATATGACACAACAATCCCACTACTTGGCATATACCCTGAGAAAACCACAATTTTAAGAGACACATGTAACCCAGTGTTCATTGCACCAATATTTACAATAGCCAGGACATGGGAGCAACCTGATGTCCATTGACAGATAAATGGTTAAAGATGTGGTACATGTATGTGATGGAATATTACTCAGCCGTAAAAAGGAATGGATCTGAGTCAGTTGTAGTGAGGTAGATGAACCTGGAACCTGTTATACAGAGTGAAGTAAGTCAGAAAGAGGAAAACAAGTATTGGAATATATATATGGGATTTAGAAAAGTGGTCTTGATGAAGCTAGTAGAGAACAGAGTTGTGGACACAGTGGGGAAAGGTGAGGGTGGGATGAATGGAGAAAGCAGCATTGACTTATATACACCGTCATGTGTGAAATAGATAGCTGGTAGGAAGTTGCTGTGTAACACAGGGAGCCCAGCCTGGTGCTGTGCGATGACCTAGAGGGGGAGGGAAGGGAGGCTCAAGAGGGAGAGGAGATATATATATATATATATATAATTTTGCCTGACTCACCTTGTTGTACAACAGAAACCAACACAACACTGTAAAGCAATTTTCCATCAATTAAACAATTAAATTTAAAATGTTGCTGGGTCCCCACATCAGCTATTCTGACTTAATTGGTTTAGTGTAGGGCTTCCCAGGTGGCGCTACTGGCAAAGAACTCCACTGCCAATGCAGGAGACATAAGAGACCCAGGTTCCGTCCCTGGGTCAGGAAGATTCCCCTGGAGGAGGGCATGGCAACCTACTCCAGTATTCTTGCCTGGAGAATTCCATGGACAGAGGGCAGCCTGGTGGGCTATAGTCCACAGTGTTGCAAAGAGTCACACACCACTGGGGCAACTTAGCAGGCACATGACTTGAGCCCTTGGATTCTTTTAAATCTCTCCAGTGAGCCTCACATGTAAGACAAGGTTGAGAACCACTGCCTTAGAGGCAGTGTGACATTTTATCCAAAAGAGCACTGATTTTTAAAGTGTGGTCCCTGGCTCAGCAGGTGCTTCTGATATCACTGCAAAGGAGAACTCTCCACCAAAGTATTCCTCTTAGATGCCTTGAATAATGTTCATAAAAAAAGAGCTTATGGGTCACAGTGTTTTTGCTGGATAGCTTTATTATTAAGTTATCCTTCACTGAACTAAATTGCTGAATTGTAACTTAGAATCAGTGGTCACAGTTTCATCTTTAAATTAAATAGCTTCATAAACTATAAACTAAATATTGTGTTGGAACTTACAAAATTCCAAATGGAATTTCACTTGAGAAAATATTTTCTGCAGTGGAAATTTACCTTGAAAATTTAGCTGTCTAAAACTTTCATACACAGACATTTGATGTGAGAATATCAAATGGTACTGCTGCTTTAAGAAAACTGGTAGTTCCTCAAACGGAGTTACTATAGGATCCAATAATTCCACTCCCTAAGTATATACCCTCCCTAAATCCATCCTAGAGGAAATCAGTCCTGAATGTTCATTGGAAGGACTGATGTTGAAGCTGAAACTCCAGTACTTTGGCCACCTGATGCAAAGAACTGACTCATTTGAAAAGACTCCAATGCTGGGAATGATTGAAGGTAGGAGGAGAAGGGGATGACAGAGGATGAGATGGCTGGATGCCATCACTGACTCAATGGACATGAGTTTGGGTAAACTCTGGGAATTGGTGATGGACAGGGAGGCCTGGCATGCTGCAGTCCATGGGGTCGCAAAGAATCAGACACGACTGTGACTGAACTGAAATGAACTGAACTGAAGTATATACCCTACCAAGAGAAATGAAAAAACTCTACACAAAACTTTTATATGAATGCTGATCACAGCATTGTTCATAATAGTGAATTACAATCTGATAGTGGAAACAACACAAAAGCCCATCAGCTGATGAATAGATAAAATTCTGTCTATTCACATAATGGAATATGTGAAATTTGGCAATAAAAAGAAATACTGAGACATGTTACAACATTGGTGAATTTTGAAAACATGCCATGTGAAAACAGTCAGTCACAAAGGACCATATATTTTATGATTCCATTTATATGAAGTGACCAGAATCAGAAATTGAAAAAGACAGAAAATGGCTTAGTAGTTGTCCAGAGCTAAGGGCTGGGGGAAATGATGCATGACTGCTAATGGGCATGGTGTTTCTTTCTGAGTTGATGAAAATGTTCTAAAAGTGACAGTGGTGATGGTCTACAAATCTGAATATACTCATCAGATTGCATGTATATTTGTGCATATCCAATTACTACACAGAGAAATACACTCATAAAATAGAATAAGGCTCAGTTTAACAGATTTATTTAGATTTCCATTGCCCTATTTGACTTAACTTTGGCAACCTGACTTCAATTTTTTTTTCTTTTTTAAAATTAATTTTCATGGGGGTATAGTTGCTTTACAATGTGTGTTAGTTTCCACCGTACAGCAAAGTGAATCCATTATGCATATACATATTTCCCTCTTTTTTGGATTTCCTTCCCATTTAGGTCACCACAGAGCATGGAAGACAGTTCCCTGAGCTATACAGTGTCAGGCTGCTTAATCACTCAGTCATATCTGACTCTTTGCAACCCCATGGACTGTAGCCCACCAGGTTCCTCTGTCAGGGGATACTCCAGGCAAGAATACTGGAGTGGGTTGCCATTTCCTTCTCCACTGCTATACTGTGGGTTCTCATTAGTCATCTATATCACACATAGTAGTGTATATGGAACAACAGACTGGTTCCCAATTGGGAAAGGAGTATGTCAAGGCTGTGTATCATCACCCTGCTTATTTAACTTATATGCAGAGTATATCATGAGAAATGCTGGCCTGGGTGAAGCACAAGCTAGAATCAAGATTTCCAGGAGAAATATCAATAACTTCAGATATGCAGATAACACCACACTTATGGCAGAAAGTGAAGAAGAACTAAAGAGGCTCTTGATGAAAGTGAAAGAGGAGGAGAGTGAAAAAGTTGGTTTAAAACTCAACATTCAGAAAACTAAGATCATGTCATCTGGCCCCATCACTTCATGACAAATAGATGGGGAAACAATGGAAACAGTGACAGACATTATTTGGGGGGGGGGGGTTCCCTGGTGGCTCAGATGGTAAAGCGTCTGTCTACAATGCGGGAGACCTGGGTTCAATCCTGGGTCGGGAAGATTCCCTGGAGAGGAAATGGCAACCCACTCCAGTACTCTTGTCTAGAAAATCCCATGGACAGAGGAAGCAGTGTAGGCTACTGTCCATGGGGTCGCAAAGAGTTGGACACGACTGAGCGACTTCACTTTTCAAAATCACTGCAGATGGTGACCTCAGCCATGAAATTAAAAGATGTTTGCTCCTTGGAAGAAAAGTTATGACCAATCTAGACAGCATATTAAAAACCAGAGACATTACTTTACCAACAAAGGCCCCTCTAGCCAAAGCTTTGGTTTTTCCAGTAGTCATGTTTGGATGTGAGAGTTGGACTATAAAGAAGGCTGAGTGCCAAAGAAATGATGCTTTTGAACTGTGGTGTTGGAGAAGACTCTTGAGAGTCCCTTGGAAGGCAAGGAGATCCAACCAGATCCGTCCTAAAGAAAATCAGCCCTGAATATTCATTGGAAGTGCTGATGTTGAAGCTGAAACTCAAATACTTTGGCCACCTGATGTGAAGAACTGACTCATTTGAAAAGACCCCGATGTTGGGAATGATTGCTGGTGGGAGGAGAAGGGGATGACAGAGGATGAGATGGTTGGATGGCATCACTGACTCAATGGACATGAGTTTGAGTAGGCTCTGGGAGTTGGTGATGGACAGGGAAGCCTGGCGTGCTGAAGTTCATGGGGTCGCAAAGAGTTGGACATGACTGAGCAACTGAACTGAACTGAACTTAGTGTATATGTGTCAATCCCAATCACTCAGTTCATCCCACCTCCCCTTCACTCCTTGGTATCCATATGGTTGTTTGTTCTCTACATCTGTATCTCTGTTTCTGCTCTGCAAATAAGTTCATCTGTATCATTTTTCTAGTTTCCACATATAAGTGACACACAATATTTGCTTTTCTCTTTCTTTCTTCACTCTGTGTGACATTCATGTCTCTGCAAATGGCACAGTTCCATTCCTTTTTATGGTTGAGTGGCAACATGACTTTAAATAGCACAAAATAATTTCAACTGATAAATACCCAAGTCACTGCAAACTTTATAAATCTCTTTTGCATAAAGAACAAAAGTTTACTGAGAGCTTCTGCTGTGCTGTACTCAGTTGTTCATTTGTGTCCAAGTCTTTGTGACCCTATAGACTGTAGCCCGCCAAGCCCCTCTTTCCATGGGATTCTCCAGGTAAGAACACTGGAGTCAGTTGCCATGCCCTTCTCCAGGGAATCTTCCCAACCAAGGGACTGAATTCATGTCTCCTGCATTGCAGGCAAGTTCTTTACTGCTGAGCCACTAGCAAAGGCATTTACTAAGAGCTTACCATTTTGAATTATATTAGGATTTACTTCCACAAAACTATCAAGGTTTTGAGTTCTTATAAAATTTACAGATTTTAAGTATATAAAAATAACTATTCTTATGGTAACCAAAGAGGATAGCAGTGGTGGGGAGCAGAGATAAATTAGGAGTTTGGGATTAACATGAATACTACTATATATAAAATCAGTAAACAACAAGGACCCACTATATAGCACAGGGAGCTATACTCAATATATTGTGATAATCCGTCTAGTCCAGGCTATGGTTTTTCCTGTGGTTAGGTATAGATGTGAGAGTTGGACTGTGAAGAAGGCTGAGTGCCAAAGAATTGATGCTTTTGAACTGTGGTGTTGAAGAAGACTCTTGAGAGTCCCTTGGACTGCAAGGAGATTCAACCAGTCCATTCTGAAGGAGATCAGCCCTGGGATTTCTTTGGAAGGAATGATGCTAAAGCTGAAACTCCAGTACTTTGGCCACCTCATGCAAAGACTTGACTCATTGGAAAAGACTTTGATGCTGGGAGGGATTGGGGGCAGGAGGAGAAGGGGACGACAGAGGATGAGATGGCTGGATGGCATCACTGACTCGATGGACGTGAGTCTGAGTGAACTCCGGGAGTTGGTGATGGACAGGGAGGCCTGGCGTGCTGCGATTCATGGGGTCGCAAAGAGTCAGACACGACTGAGCAACTGAACTGAACTGAACTGATAATGGAAAAGAATCTGAAGAAGAATATATATTATATATATGTATAACTGAATCCCTTTGTTGTACACTTGAAATGAACACAACATTGTAAATCAATTAAACTTCAGTAAAAAATAAAATTAAAACAAGGAAGTATTCTATTTTGGAGAAATAGAGAACTTGAGACCAGAACACCACTTTAATTTACTAATTTTCTCTCCCTGATCAAATCTCTTAATCCCTGATTCTCAATTTTCTTTCAGTTAAATCTTTACCCGTTTTGAGAGTCAAAGTAACCTTTCTATTCTGTAAACAGAATGAAGTGAAATGTTAGTCGCTCAGTTGTGTTCGACTCTTTGTGACCCAATGGACTGTAGCCCGCCAGGATCCTCTGTCCATGGACTTCTGCAGGCAAGAGTACTGGAGTAAGTAGCCATTCCCTCTGCAGGGGATCTTTCTGACCCAGGGGAATCTGGGTCTCCTGCATTGCAGGCCGATTCTTTACCATGTGAGCCACCAGGGAAGCCTGTACACAGAACAGATGGGCACAAAAACTGGACCCAGGGCTTTCTTTTCTACTTTTTTTTTTTCCAAGTGAATATTTTTATCATAGTTGTTTTGTCATGGCTGGGGCAGTGCTACATTTTCCATTGAATTTGTAGCTAGATCCTGTACAAGACTGTGATAGAACTGAAGAGGATGAATGATATCTAGACACAGAACGCAGGGATGAGCAAAAGATTCTGTAGCCGTGGTTAAGGCTTCCGGGCATAACTGACTGTGATGATCACAACCCCACTGGGAGAGGGGAGCATTTGTGAATGTACATGTGGTTGTTGGGTTATGTAAGGCAGCAGGCACAGATGAAATTNAATGAAGATCATGGCATCCGGTCCCATCACTTCATGGGAAATAGATGGGGAAACAGTGGAAACAGTGTCAGACTTTATTTTTGGGGGCTCCAAAATCACTGCAGATGTGACTTCAGCCATGAAATTAAAAGATGCTTACTCCTTGGAAGAAAAGTTATGACCAACCTAGACAGCATATTCAAAAGCAGAGATATTACTTTGCTGACTAAGGTCCATCTAGTCAAGGCTATGGTTTTTCCACTGGTCATGTATGGATGTGAGAGTTGGACTATGAAGAAGGCTGAGCGCAGAAGAATTGGTGCTTTTGAACTGTGGTGTTGGAGAAGACTCTTGAGAGTACCTTGGACTACAAGGAGATCCAACCAGTCCATTCTGAAGGAGATCAACCCTGGGATTTCTTTGGAAGGAATGACGCTAAAGCTGAAGCTCCAGTATTTTGGCCACCTCATGCGAAGAGTTGACTCATTGGAAAAGACCCTAATGCTGGGAGGGATTGGGGGCAGGAGGAGAAGGGGACGACCGAGGATGAGATGGCTGGATGGCATCACGGACTCGATGAACATGAGTCTGAGTGAACTCCGAGAGATGGTGACGGACAGGGAGGCGTGGTGTACTGCGATTAATGGGGTCGCAAAGAGTCAGACACGACTGAGTGACTGAACTGAACTGCACTGAAGGGAACTGTGAGCAGCAAAGTCTTCCACGACTCCCTCTAGGAGGTGGTGCAGGAATTCCTGCACGGAACCAGCGCAAGTGCAGAAAGTTTTTGGAGATGGTGGAGCTTCAGATCAGCCTGAAGAACTATGACCCTCAGAAGGACAAACACTTTCCGGGCACCATCAGGCTTAAGTCTACTCCCTGCCCCAAGTTCTCTGTGTATGTCTTGGGGGACCAGCAGCATTGTGATGAGGCCAAGGCTGTGGATATCCCCCACATGGACATTGAGGCACTGAAAAAACTCAACAAGAATAAGAAACTAGTCAAGAAGCTGGCCAAGAAATATGATGCCTTTTTGGCTTCAGAGTCTCTGATCAAGCAGATTCCCCGAATCCTGGGCCCAGGCTGAACAAGGCTGGCAAATTCTTGCTGACCCACAATGAGAACTTGGTGGCCAAAGCTGATGAAGTGAAGTCCACAATCAAGTTCTAGATGAAGAAGGTGCTGTGTCTGGCAGTGGCTGTTGGCCACGTGAAGATGACAGATGATGGGCTCGTGTACAACATCCACTTAGCTGTCAACTTCGTAGTGTCATGGCTCAAGAAAAATTGGCAGAACGAAGAGCACCATGGGCAAGCCCCAGCAGCTGTACTAAGGCACAGCTTAATAAACCATACTAAATCATCAAAAAAAAGAAAGAAAGAAAGAAAGAAAACACAGTGTTAGATCTTGGGGAAGGACAGGATTTCTGATTTTGCATCCCTATTTGATCACTGAAAAATGTTGAAGGTGGAGCTTTGTTAAAGCTGGGTATGTTCCACAAAGCTGTCAACTTCCTGGTATCATTGCTCAAGAAAAATTGGCAGAACGTCAGGGCCTTGTACATTAAGAGCACCATGGGCTAGCCCCAGTGTCTGCACTAAGGCACAGCTTAATAAACCATACCAAACCATCAAAAAAAAAAAAAAGAAAGAAACCTTTGCCCAATTTAAGGTCAGGAAGATTTACATCTGTGTATTCTGGTGGCTCACGGTAAAGAATCTACCAACCAATGCAGGAGACGCAGCTTGGATCCTGGGTCGGGAACCCACTCTGGTATTTTTGCCTGGAGAATCCCATGGACAGAGGAGCCTGGTGGGCTACAGTCCCTGGGGTCACAAAGAGTTGGACATAACAACTCAACAACAATAACAATTCTTCTAAGAGTCTTATGATTTAACTCTCACATTAAGGTCTTAAATCTGTTTTAAGATAATCTTTGTATCTGATGTGAGGTTAAGGATCCAACTTCATTCTTTTGTATGTGAATACCCAGTTCTTCCAGTACCATTTATGAAAAGGTGGCTCTTTCCTCATTGAATTGTCCTGTCATGCACTGACAGTTTATGTTTACTTTATCACTTACCCGTAAACATTTCCATTCCTCTATCCACCCACCAGTCTATTTTATTTTCTGATGCATTTCAGAAACTGTGCTGCAGACATACTTTCTCCTAACATTTCAGCATGCATGTCATCAGCTATAGTTCTCTATTTGTCCATGATTTTTTCCCTTTTTTTTGTAAAATTTACATACAATGAAATACACAAAGCTTAAGTGTACCACTTGATGAGTTTTGACAGATGCACTCGCCTGTGCATGCAAATTCCTTATCAAGATATAGAACATCAACGCCAACCCAAGAAAGTTCCCTCCCATGCATTTATTTTTATGTATTTATTTTTGACAAATGCATGTGCCCATGTAACCACCACCTTAATCAAGATACAGAACATTTCCATCTCCTAAAGAAGCTCTTTCACTTCTTTGCTTTTAATCTTGCCCCACCCCATCTGCAGCCCAGAAGCCACTGATTTCATCTGTACCATTGTAGATTAGTTTTGTCTGTTACATAATTGCATATAAATGAAATCATATCATGTGTACTATTTTGTGATAAGCTTACTCCGTCCCTGACCAACACTGGAAAAACAAAACAGAACAGAACACAGCGGAACAATTGGCAAGTTGCTTTGTGAAATATTGCTTTGTTGATCTTTGTTTCACACATACACACATGCACATGTGTGTGTGTGTGTGCGTGTGTGTGTGTGCATGTGCGTGAGTGATCGTACTGAGCCAAAATAGAAAATGCATTTCTTACTGTAGGTTGCAGTCAAAATGATTTAAAAGCGACTATACTCCTGAACCAAAACTCCCCTGTTCCTTTTCTACCTGTCTTGTCACTCTCCTTGCCCCGTCACCTTCCTTGATCTCCTATCAATTACCCCAGTAATTGGCCTCTTAATACCTCTGCAAAATCTGTTTCTTCCCTCAGGTTACTGTTCCCATTTCATTCTACTCACGCTCAAACTGGAGAACTCCTGCTCATCCATAGGTTGCTCCAGGGTTGGCCCTTCTTCCTGAAAACTTCGGTTTTCAAGCTTCCCTCTCAGAACTGGTATAACATTGTGCCCTAATTACTTGGCCACGCTTTCCTCCAGCAGACCACAAGCTCCCTGGGGATGGGAACCATGTCTTTTTAATCTTTACAGTCTCTAGCTCCTAGGATGTGAAGATGTACAATAGGCATCAATAAATGTTCACTGAATGAATGACTAAACCCCAGGGTTCTGGGTGACAGGGTTTGTTTTTTTTTTATAATTGGAGTATAATTGCTCTACAATGTTGTGTTAGTTTCTGCTGTTCAATGACATGAATCAGCTGTATGTGTACATATATCCTCTCCCTCTTAAGCCTCCCTCTAACTTCCCCCAACCCCACTCCCTTAGTCATCACTGGGTTTTATATAAACCAACCTGATTTTTTTCCCAAGGGCCCACTCCTGCATATTTTATTGTCCTGTATGTCTCTGATTTCTTAGCCACATTTTTCATGACCTCCTTCAATCACCGTGAGATCTCAGTCTTTCAACTCTCCTCTCTCCACGCCCCATGCTAGCCCTTGCACCCTTGTAACTTCTTCGCAGACATGCTGAGGCAAACAACTCATTATGAGGATGACATCGTATCCTTATCTTTGGGGCCTCTGCCCCAGCATGGCCCCATCTTCCAAGGAGATGTTAATGCTGTGACTGTGGATACGGGCACAGGTATGTAGAATGTAAAAGCACCTGTGCACAGAGAGACGGTCATAGCCAGGAGACTCATTGGCTCATTTTGGTCTGGGTCCTGCTCTCAAGGAAAAGGAGCCCATAGCTATAGCTCCCAGATAGAATTCCAGAGGGGAAGTATAGCAGATTGGTCAAGGGTACAGGCTGTGGAGGAGAGATACAGGGTATGGTCCATTTTTACCACATGCTAGCTGTGAGATCCTGAGCAAGTTACATAACCTCTCCGAGCCTCAGTGTCTTCATCTATAAAATGGGAATATGCAGTGTTGTTTGAAGATTTTGTTGGGACAATTGATTGTATAACGCTGGGCACATGGCAAGTTTCCAAGAAATGGAATTGAATCCGGTCTGAGGAAATAACATTCCCAACAGGTATGTCTGAGTATCTGAATAACAAGAGAGAAGACCCAGCTAGAAGTAAGCTGAGTTAAAGACCAAAGACACAGAGAACTTCCCTGGTGGCTCAGTGGTTAAGAATCCACCTGCCAATGCAGGGGACATGGGTTCGATCCCTGGTCCAGGAATATCCCACATGCCATGGGGCAAGTAAGCTCGTGCATCACAACTGCTAAAGCCTGCATGCAGCAAAATGAAGACCCAGCATAACCAAAAATAAAAAAAGTCTGAAGACACAGACAGCACTAAAGGATGTCACCAAGGACAAACAGCATTGATTGTGCAGAGGCTGAAAGAACATCCAGGAATAAAGTGGAACCAGGAGGCCGCTCCATTTAGGAAATGTACTCTAGGCAGGCAGGGCAACTCTAAAGAGCACACAGGCAACTCTAAAGAGCCAGGATGTAGATCCTGTTGCCCAGAGACTGGCGTGGGGATGAGAGGGCAGGATCCCAATGGTTAACGAATACAGGGTCTCTTCTTGGGTGCCATCCTGTGGACAGCTTTGCAGTGGCACATTCTTCCTTCCTTCCACTGGAGACTAACCACTACAAGTATTTCCTTGCACGGGCTGAGCACCCAGTTTAGGACTGCAAATGTTAAAAACAGGGCTTGTCACCTGGCAACAAGGGGACAAGTATGTGCGGTAATAAACCACTGATATCCACAACAAACAAAGCCGCAGTTCCTGCAGCTTCAGCCAACTAGGTGAAGAGGACAGAGCCACACCAGCTGACAGGTGGTAGTCCTGCTGCCGGGGAGGCCATCCTGGGAACACAGAAACGTCCCAGGACAGCATGAGATGTGGAGGGCCCGTGTGTCGAGAGCTGGTTTCCTTGTTCTTTAACTGTCCCGGCTTCAGCTCCTCTTGGTCACCCACATCCGGACAGTTGAGGGCGACTCACTGAAGCTTTCTAGGTCTCAGCCACCTCAACCATCCCATTGGCCGCACCTTCGTTCATTCATTCATTCACTCTCCAGGCCATCTGTGGGTGCTGGGGACACAAGACCATTGTTCGCAGCTGTGTGCCTGTACCTAGCACAGTGCCTGGCACATAGTAGGTGCTCAATAAATATTGTTCCAAGGAGGAAATGAACAAGACAGAGTCAAAGTCTGCAAAGAGCTCACTGTCTAATAGAGGAAGCAAAACACAAAATCACAAGGTGCCCAAAACGCCTATTCAAGGGCACTGGGTGAGTGCCCAGAGGCATACAGAAGAGGAACCCCATCTGGGAAGCTCAAGACTTCTCCTCTGAGGAGGTGTCAGGCTTTCAAAAGAGAGGGCGGTTTCTGAAGAATGAAGAATGGAGGAAGAGCACAGCCAGGAACAGTGATGGAGAAGGGAAAGCTCATATTATTAAGCACTTACTCCGGGCTGGAAATTTTATACTTGCTGAAGAATGATGCTTTTGAACTGTGGTATTGGAGAAGACTCTTGAGAGTCCCTCGGACTGCAAGGAGATCAAACAAGTCAATCCTAAAGGAAATCAGTCCTGAATATTCACTGGAAGGACTGACAAGAATTCATGCTTTTGAACTGTGGTGTTGGAGAAGACTCTTGAGAGTACCTTGAACTACAAGGAGATCCAACCAGTCCATCCTAAAGGAGATCAGTCCAGGGTGTTCATTGGAAGGAGTGATGTCGAAGCTGAAACTCCAATATTTTGGCCACCTAATGCAAAGAGCTGACTCATTTGAAAAGACCCTGATGCTGAGAAAGATTGAGGGCAGGAGGAGAAGGTGATGACAGAGGATAAGATGGCTGGATGGCATCACCGACTCAATGGACATGGGTTTGGGTAGACGCCGGCAGTTGGTGATAGACAGGGAGGCCTGGCATGCTGTGGTTCATGGGGTTGCAATGAGTCAGACATGCCTGAGTGACTGAACTGAACTGAACATTAAAAAAAAAAAAGCTGGACGTGTTCCAAAGATATATGATATACAGACTGAATATTTAACCCTATAACCATGAAACAGAGAACCCTTACATCAGAAGAAACCACCATCTTTCTGAAGCACATTTATGGAGGAAGAGAGGGCCTCCAACCCCACCCAGAAGTCAACAAGGAAAGATAAAATGACACCCCCAAGTTGTATCAAGCCAAGGATTATACCATTTGAAAAGCAAACCACAAACTAGACAGCCACAAGCACCGTACTCAACCATTAGCCCCCAATAATGCAAGATTTCATTTATTTTTCTCATGCACTAATGCTGAATTTTTAATTCCATGCCTCCAGCAAGCAAGTCAAACAAAATTTGGGAAATGTTCAAAATTTTGAGAGAAAGTCAAAGGGGAATTTGGTTTCATCAAAAGCGAACTAAACCATTGGCAGACAGAGGCCAGTGACTTGTAACTACACCAGGAGATGTCCCAGTGGAGCGCTAAGATTTTGCAAACATTCTCCATTCCCTCGCTGGATTTCTCACCAAGAGAAGGCCAGAGTCTCCATCTGCTTCCATCACTGTCTCCACTATTGCACTCTGGCAGAGATCTGCCTGGGTTCCATTTGTCATGCCTCCAAAGTGGCCCGCCCTAACAGAACACTGGGAGGCCTGGGTTTAGCCCTGTAGCCTGGTACTAAGTTCTGAGGCCATGCGGTCTGCCAGGGGCCTGACTCCATCCCTGACCTAACTCTTTCATATCTTACTTCTCTCTGCCTTTACTCTCTACTCTTGGAAAACAGAGTTTGGCAGCATAATAATGAATGTACTTTGAGATCCCATGGCGGTCAACACTATGCTGTAAATAGAATTTTGGCCAGGAAAGTGGAATATTATAACCTGAAGCACTTTAAAAACAGCAAAGGATTTATCTGAGGCAGAGTAGGAATGGTCCTTTAGGGAAATGATGTTGTTGACCTTAGGTAAACACTTTCAACCCAGTGAGTCCATGAAACATAGCTGTAATGTGTATATAATTGTCCTAATGATGTTGGATTTTTAAAAAGTGACTGACACAGACCTGATGATGGGTTGAATGCAGCAGTTGAGTTTCTGGAAAATGATGCAGTAAATGCTTAGGTGTGCATGAAATCTGCTCTGGACAACATAGGCTATGAAGGGGCATCCTAGAGAAAGTGCCCATTCACCCATTTCTACCATGCATTACTGAATTGACTTGGCAGGTAAGAATGAGCACAAACTCAGCCTTCAATAGTTCCAATGTGTTGTGAAAGTAAGATCAGTTAGCATTTTATTTTTAATCTTTTCTAATAAAATAATACCAAGTACAGAAAAATAACTATGTATGAAAACTTCATCTCAGGGTTATTAAGATAGTGAAAAAAGAAAACCCTGTTAAATGACCAACACTTCTTGTATTAATTACTTGCTCCAAACCCCTAAATAGTCATCCTGCCTCTAGAACCAGAGCCAGAACGATATTTCCAATTAGCCAACCTGATCTTCAGTGATTTTCTCCAAGTCTTTATGACCAAAGTCTCCGCTCCTTAAGTTGGCATACAAAGTTCTTCATGACTTGCCCTTACTCACCCTTGTTGCCAGTTCCCTCGTCTGCTTCCTTGTTCTTCTCTCTCTCCCTCGAAACCTCCCCCACAACACTCTCTGGCAAAATTAAAAGTCTGGTTCTTCAACAAACCACACATCTGTCCTCTGTGCCATCATATATGCTGTTCCCTCTCACCTGAACACTTTTCCCACTGTTCTTCCTGGTTAGTTGTGATGCATTGTCAGGTCTCAGCTTCAAGGTCACCTTCTCAAGGAAACCTTCCCTAATGCTTGCCTAAACTGAGTATTGTGTTCCTCCAAAAGTTCTAAGTCTGTATATCCACTACAAAGCTCTTATTATGAGTAACAGTTGTTAATGAAAATAAATCATTTCTATGGACTCCACTCTCTGTAGTGACTGAAGTAAATTTCGTTTGTTTATCAGTCTATTCTTTGCACTCTGCCCAGCATATAGTAAGTACTCACGCCTTTCCCATGTACCCTCCACCTGCCACATGTCTACAGGAGCACCTGGTCCACAGCTCTGCCCTTCTGTCCTTCCAATGAACATTATGAGCTTTTTCCGACATGAACTAACTCTTATTCATAGGCGCTCAAGAACTATATCAGACTGGACAGAAAGACTGAAGCTTGGATGGTAAGTTAGATGGTAAAGAAGGGAATATGAGCGAATGAACTGAAACTCAACCGTGCTGAAATTTTGAAAAGTTCTTTCAGTCTGAGTTTTCTTAAACTTTAAAGAGTTTATGTGTTAAAAGTAGGTAGAATCAAAGAGTTTGCCAGGTTGTACAGACTCAGTCATAATGGTTTCTTTTTGTGTTGCACATATCTGCTCCAGGGAAGGCCCCTCTTGAACCCAGGATGTCTCTCTTTCAGAAGGGACACACTCAGGGTCATGGTGGATGAAAGGGCATCTGACAATCCAAACTGAATCCACCTCGAAGATGAGAGGCAGGCAGATGTCATAGTCCAGTCCACTTCTGTGACAACCACAAGGGGCACACAAGGTGAGAAGAACCACTGAGTGCCCTCAACTTCCCAAGGAGGGGCAAAAAAGGCAACTAAAAGACCCTTGTAAAAGGCTCACACATTCTTCCGCAGAACATAAGCTTCTCAACAAATCTCTCTCCTGCCTATCTCTTTCCTATTTTTTAAAATGAACACCAAATGAGTTCTCATTCCATCTTGCCTGGGTCAGGTACTTAGAATACAGGAAAAAAGTGAAAGTTCATCCAAAACTTCTTTACAATAGTAAATCCTCTCTCCCTACTCCCATCAAGATGCTATGGTCTGTGGATCATAGCGGATTCCAATGAAGATACCATTGAAACTTTCCCCCTATCTCCCTACAGAAGATTCAGTAAAAGATGGCATTGTGACCAAAACACCAGTATGTTCCCTTTACACATGTCAAGGAAATACTGCAGGACGTGTATTCTGTGCACAGCGCCCTTTCCAGAATGGCAGCCATATTTCCCTAACCCATCCACTCAGCACTTCTCCAGTTTTTAAATAAATAACATATTCAGATGCAAATGAGCCCAACAGTCAGCTCGTCCTGTCATTTCTCTTGTTTGATAATCCCTAGGCTTTCTTCACTGGTCAGTTAAATAAAAGGACATTTGGGGTGGAGAGTACTTCTGGATTTTCCAATCACTGGATTAAATTATCATCATCTGTAAATGCAGCTGGAAAGGTTTCAAGTATTAAGGTTATCCTCACAGATACAGGCCATTTCAGGAGGTGAAGTGGGGAGGGGGGCGGCAGGGGAAGTGCAAGAGAAATGGAAAGGCAAAGTTAGAGACAGGAAGACGGCACAAGGTCTGGAAGGACTGTGAATAATTTTTAAAAATGTTTTAATCCCCTCTGAAGAAACTAGGAGGACTCTGTGAATAAATGAATCGGAACAGGCCATGGAGTGACCCTCCTCACTACTCTTCCTGTCCTGTTTGGACCCAGACCATGACAGGTAAAATGACAAATGCTTGCCCCAAGCTGTAAGCTCTAACTTCTGAAATTCCACTTTTCTGAATGACCATAAAAAGACATTGCTTCAAAACCCACCAGCCAATCACACCCTTAAACTGAAGAGACCTATCTACTTGACTAACAGTGATAATGGGCTTTTAAATGGATGCGAGTGCAGCGCCCCACTGCTCCTGGCAGGCAGAATGCTGCTGTTCACCATTTCCCTCACTTTCAGCTGCACTGCGTGGAAACACAACTGGGTACCACACCGTCCCCAAACACGCAGCGCAGTTCTTACTTTGCTAAGTATAGAGCAAAAGAGAACTAAAGAGCCTCTTGAAGAAAGTGAAAGAGGAGAGTGAAAAGTTGGCTTAAAACTCAACATTCAGAAAACTAAGATCATGGCATCCGATCCCATCACTTCATGGGAAATAGATGGGGAAACAGTGGAAACAGTGACAGACGTCATTTTGGGGGGGCTCCAAAATCACTGTAGATGGTGACTGCAGCCATGAAATTAAAAGATGCTTGCTCCTTGGAAGAAAAGCTATGACCAACCTAGACAGCATATTAAAAAGCAGACATTACTTTTCCAACAAAGGTCTGTCTAGTCAAAGCTATGGTTTTCCCAGTAGTCATGTATGGATGTGTAAATTGGACTATCAAGATGTATGGCAAAACCAATACAACATTGTAAAGTAATTAGCCTCCAGTTAAAACAAATAAATTTATATTAAAAAAAAAAGCTGAGCACTGAAGAATTGATACTTTTGAACTGTGGTGTTGGAGAAGACTTGAGAGTCCTTTGGACTATAAGGAGATCAAACAAACCAGTCAGTCCTAAAGGAAATCAGTCCTGGATGTTCATTGGAAGGACTGAAGGCAGGAGGAGAAGGGGATGACAGAGGATGAGATGGTTGGATGGCATCACTGACTCGATGGATGAGTTTGAACAAGTTCTGGAAGTTGGTGATGGACAGGGAAGCCTGGCATGCTGCAGTCTGTGGGGTTGCAAAGAGTCAGACATGACTGAGCGACTGAATTGAGCTGAAGTACTCCAGTGCATGAAAGTGAAAAGTGAAAGTGAAGTCGCTCAGTCGTGTCTGATCCCAGTGATACCATGGACTACAGCCTACCAGGCTCCTCCGTCCATGGGATTTGCTAGGCAAGATTACTAGAGTAGGTTGCCATTGCCTTCTCTGGTTTTTAATTGTTACTGCAGCAGATAACCACAAACACAGTACCTTAAGACAGCACAGATTTATTACCTTCAGTTCTGAATATGAAAAGTCTGAAATGGGTCTCCCTGGGTTAAGTCAAGGGGTCAGCAGGACTTGTTCCCTCTAGAGGCCCTAGTGAAGAGTTTTGTCCTTGCCTTTGCCAGCTTCTAGAAGCTGCCTACATTTCTTGGCCTGTGGGCCCTTCCTCCATCTTCAAAGCAAGTCATAGAACCTCTACTTCCGTTGTTGCATCTTTTTCCTGCTGCTTCCTTTTGACAGAAATCCTTATTAAGGCCTCAGTGGGCCCACCTTGAAACTCCAGAGTAACCTCCACATCTCTGAATCCTTAACCTAATCATTCCTGCAAAGTCCCTTTAACCGTGTCCAAGGTAGGAAGCTGTGGTCACATGTGCCATGGCAAAGGAAGGAGATGTGGGAGGAAACACCTGAAGGAAGGGAGGGACTCAGCCACCAGATATCCAGGGAAGAGATCCAGGCAAGGAATCCAGGATGGCCTGGGCTGAGCGGGGAACAAGAGTTCCCCAGTTTGCCTTTCACAGCAAGGAAGCCAGCAGGCTACAACAGAGTGAGTGATGGGAGAAGGGTGGGGTCAGATGAGGCAGAGTGGTCTTGGAGGACTTCAAATGTCCATGTGAGAGCTTGACTTTTATTCTAAGTAAAAGCCAGCAATCAAATAAGCACATTTAGGACTACAGCTTTTTAGGAATCTTTTTTTAGCTTGCTTCACATAGGACATTTAAAAAATAGCTGCTAAATGCTTCTTTGGGGGAATGTGAGGCATTCTTATAACAATAATAAAAAAGTGCCTTGGGCTTTCTTACTACTGGATACATCAAAGGGTTTTCACTAGTAATTTGGGGAGCGTCTGCCTCTGGGTGCCACTGCTGTATTTCAAAATAGAATTATCTCGTGCTATGTGATTTCTTGAATCATTAGTTTTCCATTTTCTCTTCCTCTTTTCTTTTTGTTCAATTTTTTTAGTCCTGCGCTAGCATACACAAGAAGTTTATAAAAATGGAGGCTTGTGGGCAATTGGGTGAAGGGGGCAGTGACTGAAGAAGGAAAGAAGTGGAGCTGCTTCCCTGGGTCTGCGTGACCAGACACCCTGGGTCTGTTCAATCAGTGGAGAGTGGGATCTGTTGTGGTGTCTGGCTTTTCCAAAACAATGACTGTATTGTCAGGGGAAAGAGAAGGCCATGGGGGAATCAGGCCAGAGATCTCTTCACAGGCCAGTGGACTGCTTCCCTTAGTCTAATTAACCCTTTCAGGGCAGCACAGGCCTAGAATGAGGGTGTTTTTGTCATGCAGACAAGAGTTCTTACCAGAAGCACAACTGTCATGAACGAAGTAGAACTCTGGTCCCACCCCTTTAATTACTTGGCTGACAGCAAACTCAAACTCTTCAAAATTATAATTATCAACAATTCTAACTCATTATGCTCTGCACAGAACTTATCTTTAAAGACTAATAATTTTAGCATTATCAAGGAAAAATAACAAAAGTACTTAATTTCCTTCTCAGCCAAAGTCCCAAGTCTTCAAAGAAACAGGCTTCAGGTAGCAGGTGAGCAAGGGATGTACCATTGGCCTTGGAGGGCCTCTCAGGCAATCATTTATGTAGCAATCACACAATAGGTGCAGCAGACAGGTGAGCTCAAGGGCACAGGAACTCTTGGCTCTCTCACCTGCCTTTCTCCATCTCTGACTTCCAAGCCCAGTGAAGAGAAAGAAAAGTGAAAGTGATAGTCACTCAGTCGTGTCTGAATCTTTGCGACCCCTTGGACTGTAGCCCACCAAGTTCCTCTGTTTACAGGATTCTCCAGGCAAGAATACTGGAGTGGGCTACACTTCCTTCTCCAAGAAATCTTCCTGACCCAGGGATCAAACCCAGGTCTCCTGCACTGCAGGCAATTCTTTACCATCTGAGCCACCAGGAAGAGGCTGGCCAAGGGAAAAGAAGGCAATATCTCAGGGGCTCTGATTCTTCTGCATATTTGGCTCCATGGTCCTGCTACACATCAACATTCCTAGATCTGAACTACACTGTAGAGGTTTGTAATGAAAAATAATCAAAAATAGGAGTCCAGGCATGGAGTGAAAAACAAACCGGAGACAACAGGAAAAATGAAGACAAAACATCAGGGGATCAGAGAGCCCTTGGAGGGGCACCAAGTTTGATTAACATAAACTTGTAGAGCAGAAAAAACAGTTCTGGATCCGAGATTTGGGCCATGAGGTGCCAGTATGTGACCTTTAGGACAAAAGTGACAGCCCTTGAGGTCCCATGGAGAAGGATACTACAGCGCCACTTGAAAACTTTCGCTAGAAACTCCAAACTCCTTTGCCCACATATGACTGTTTACAGCCTTTCTAAGTTACATAGCTTTGTGAAAAATATCTGCTTTAAAGAATCTAAGATAGCCATGTTAATACAGAAGAAGAAATTAAAATTAAGGTAAAAATTGCAGCACATGCCCATTGTAATAAACCCCTCCTTAGTGATTCTTCAGTGAAAAGATACAACGCGTAAAGCTGGGTAGGCTCAAAGGGAATGTCTCCTCACCAGGGCCAGCAAGGCATGAAAGGACCCAGCTATGTCCTGCCTTTGTAAACTCACAGCATCTCCTCTCCTCCACAGTCATGAGGCATCTCTTGCGCTGCCCTTTGATGTCAGGCCCTTGAGCATCCCAAGCTTGTGTTCCAGCCCCAAAGAATCTGAGCTGGCACTTTCCTCTCCTGGAACCTGCCTCATCTTCCTCACTTGACCTAACCCTTTTCTTCCTTTATATATCAGCTCAAATGCCACCTTGCCCTGGAGGGTTCCCTAACTGTCCTCCTTAAGGGAAAAGGCTCCCCAGACTACACTCAGGGAGCAGCCAGACATCACCTCAGCTTATTCTCTTCACTGCACGTAAGACTCTCTGCTGTCTTCTGTTTCCTGTCTATTGTCAGTTGCTATTGCTAGAAATGAACCCCTGCCTGTCTGGTTTTGCAATAAACAAGGGTGAGCTACCTAATTTGCAGGGTTCACGACAAAACTGCAGGGCTCCTTGTTGAAAAAGTGACAGAAGTTGTCTTTTTCTCTGTGGCCTCAGTCTTTCAACCTGTGTTTTGACTTGTTATTTTATGTCGTGTTTTGACCACAGAGAAAGTTCAGACCTTCACATGCATCCAGAGCCCACACTGGATGACATGGGGTGCGAGGCACACACGTCCAGTTCTGACCCTGACTGGGTCTGTGCCCAGGCCTCCACTGGGGTTGGAATTAAGGAGAATGGGTGGCTGAGAACCTGTTTTAGGGAGGCAAGGAGGCACAGAAGGATTCTGACCCTCCTCCCACTGTCACACTGGACTGTACTTAAACGATACAGATCCAAAGACAAAATTATTAAAAAGCTCAAAATGGCAACCACAGGACATTAAACCTCAAGCACAGTGCCAATGAGCCCAGTCTTATCCCCGGTCTCTATGATACTGCCTGGCATGTGATAGAGAGTGAAAGAATATATGAAAGCATAGGTAAGTAAGTAAAATAAACCAGTGATTCCACAGCCACTCCTATCTTACCTATCTTGTGGGCAAACTGGCTTTCAGGAATGAGTAATTCTTCTTTGAACACATACCATCCATAAGTCATTATACTGGGGCATATGAAGGCATGAGGAGATAAGCGAGGAGTAGCCTCCTCCTTCATCAGATCTTCAAGCCAGTAGTAGAGCCAAGACAATGCCTTCAAAAAACTCGTTTACGAGGTAAAAAATGAAAAGTTACGCAAGGTGCAGAACGAGGCAGCTCAGCGATCTATATAGCTGCAGGGATCACAAAAGGTTTTATGGAAGAGGTGGCATTTAAGCGAGCCTTTAAAGAAAAGTATGGGATTTAGTCATAAAGAGAACCCAGAAAACAGTCACAATGTCAGCAGAGGGTAAAAGGCAGAAAGCCAGAATTATGTACGAACAGAGCTCACGATTCTCAAGAAGAAGAGTGAGGAAGTAGCTTGGACATGGAGTTCAGGACCAAATACAGAGAATCCTGGAAGCAGGCAGTATTAATCTGGCCACCTGGTATAATAGTTCTCTATTACTGTGTAACAAATTACTGCAAACTTTGTTGCTGTTGCTGTTGTTCAGTTGCTCAGTCGCGTCTGACTCTTTGCAACCCCACAGGCTGCAGTACGTCAGGTTTCCCTGTTCTTCATGACCTCCTGGAGTGTGCTCAAACTTATGTCCATTGAGTCAGTGATGCCATCCAACCAGCTCATCGTCTGTCACCCACGTCTCCTCCTGCCCTCAAACTTTCCCAGCATCAGAGTCTTTTCCAGTGAGTCAGCTCTTTGCACAAGGGGGCCAAAGTTCCGGAGCTTCAGCCTCAGCATCAGTCCTTCCAATGAATATCCAAGCTTCAAACAACATACATTGCCTCACAGTTTCTGTGCATCAGGTATATGGTTACACCTTAGCTGGTCCTCCTTTCTTTCAGGCATTTCACAAGGCTGCCTTCAAAGTTTGAGCCAGGGCTGGGGTCTCGCCTGAGGCTCAAGGAAATCTCCAAGCTCGCACAGTTGTTGGCAAGATTCAGTTCCCTGCAGGTGCAGGGCCAAACTTCCTCACTGTGGACCGAGACAAACTGCACATCCTTGCCATTTGGGTCTCTCTCACATGGCATTTTGCTTCATTAAGGCAGTCAGGGAGAGAGTCCTATAGGAAAGTAGAAGTCATGATCTGAGGTGGCCTAGACATGAGAGTGACAACCCATTACCATTTCCATAATCTATTCATTACAAGCACATTACAGACCCAGTCCACATACAGGGCAGGGACCTTCACAAGAGGTGGGAATATAGGAAGTTGGCATCATCAGGGCCATCTGAGACTTTACCTACCATCCTGAGACAGAAAAGAATGGTTTGCTGTAGAGGCCAAAGATGAAAAAAAAAAAAAAATCAAAGAGGGGATTACACAGGCCAGGAGGGAAAGATTAGACCCAGAGAAGAAGGAGTAACTTTAGAGAGAATGGGTACTTTCAAGGGCATTCTCAGGGGTAGAATTCATATCACATAGGTCTTGGTAATGAGTTCTATGTGGGTGGCAAGGGAGAGGAAGAAAGTAAAAGAAGATCCCAAGGTTTTGAACTCAAATGACTGGAATTAGAAGAGTGGTTAGGAGACAGGAAAAATAGAGAGGCCAGTTGTGGTTGTCCTGGTGGAAAAACAGAGAACATATTGAACTGAGCTTCTAGAACACTATCCTAGGTGAGCATATATATGGAAATGTTGAATTTTAAGAAAGCTACTGCAGATGTTGACTGCAGCCATGAAATTAAAAGACACTTACTCCTTGGAAGGAAAGTTATGACCAACCTAGACAACATATTACAAAGCAGAGACATTACTTTGTCAACTAAGTTCCATCTAGTCAAAGCTATGGTTTTTCCAGTAGTTATGTATGGATATGAGAGTTGGACTCTGACAACTCTAAATAAAGGACTCTGACAACAACAGTAAAGAAAGCAGAGTGACAAAGAATTGATGCTTTTGAGCTGTAGTGTTGGAGAAGACTCTTGAAAGTCTCTTGGACTGCAAGAAGATCCAACCAGTCCATCCTAAAGGAGATCAGTCCTGGGTGTTCATTGGAAGGACTGATGTTGAAGCTGAAACTCCAATACTTTGGCCACCTGATGCGAAGAGCTGACTCATTTGATGCTGGGAGAGATTGAAGGCAGGAGGAGAAGGGGACGACAGAGGATGAGATGGTTGGATGGCATCACCAACTCAATGGACATGAGTTTGGGTAAACTCCAGGAGTTGGTGATGGACAGGGAGGCCTGGAGTGCTGCGGTTCATGAAGTAGCAAACAGTTGGACATGACTGAGCAACTGAACTGAACTGAGGTTGGAAATTATATTTAAGAGTTACCTGTACAAAGGTGATAGCTGATGCCATGAGACTGGATGAAGAGAATAGAGTTATGGAAACTACTTCATCAGCTTGGAATGAGGGTACCTGGCAACTCGGCTCCTCTTGTGTGAATTTCAGGCTTACTTTCAAGCTAGAATCTGGAAGGACCTTGAGAACCTCCAAGTCAAAACAAAAACTTGACTATATCTATGAAGTTGGCCAAAAGACCACTGGTCTCACCAGGATTTTCCAGAGTCAGGGAAAGGTCTGGCCCCAGGAAAAAGGTCCCAATAAATATACATATCTACACTGACTTATAAATAATAATGATAAGAAGAGTAATTTTGTATTTCTTCTTAGTAGTTTCTAACCACCTATATTATATTATGAGTTGAACCTTAGGACCACTTATTATTACTACTTCATTTTGCAGATGAGAAAACCGAGGCTTGCCCTAGGTTATACAGATAGCATTTGTAACTAGAATCTTTGTTACCTGAATTCTTACTCAATGCTTACTTCTTTCCACTATGCAAAATCCATGACCTAGAACCTAGAACCTGAGGCTAAGATGGATTCTCCCAGTTTTTCATGTACAAAGTCAAGGATACATTTCACTTAATACAAACAAGAATATGCACAGATCACCCATAGCTCCTAGAAGGTAATTAAATTTGAAGACTCCAAATCGCCAAGTAAAGAAATGATCTTAGGATACTGAATTAGATGGGAATAAGAAAACCCTGCCTGGTCTTTGTAGAGAACCCTCCTCTTGTGGGAAACTCAATTTTAAGGTTAAAAGAACCTCAGCTGGCTTCCTGGTTGCAGTTATCTAGTGAGGAAACTTTTAAGCCAGACCAAAACCCCAAGGCATTCACATTGCCAATCCATATCATAATCAATGTTGATTGAATGTCTGAATGTAATTTGAATGAAAAGCATTTCAAAGTACAAAGGTTCTGTTCCCAATAAGTTTAGTCTATATAATCAAATGCATTCTTTCTAGCCCAATCAGCAGAGACTTGGCAGTATAAAGGTCTTTGGTATGAGCAAAAAAAAAATCCAAGCTTAAGTCTTACAATTGCCCCTTTGAGGGTCGTTGACTCTGCAAGTTTTACAGTGGTTACTGAAATGAATACTGCCTCTATGCAAAACAACAGGAGGTCACATTATAATTAGAATGCAATCAGTGGAATTGGTTATGGCTTGGTTTTCTTCCTGAAATGACAATCTATGCCACATCTGCCATTACATTAATATTTTCCGCATTACTAGAAGAACAGAGGGAGGGGGTTGGGTGGAGGGGAATCCAGTGTCTTTACACTGAGCAAGTGATAGAGTTGTCTTTAGCTAGAAGTCCGCATGAGCTAATCAAGACCCATGCAGTTCACCTTTAAAATACCCAAACCATCTGGCAGGCTGTCCCATGATAAATCTCAATGATAAATGTCTCCGTTTTGATGTTACAAAGGAACCGCAGACCTGCTCAGTTTTGGCACAGCTGAAAACATACTGGCAACGGTAGAATAGAACTCAGATGTCCCAAAATAGAGAAGTAAATCATTTTGACCTATGGGGCATAATATATTTAGAGAAAACCTGATTGTAATAAAAAGGTTGGACTCATCACAGTTTTTGTTATAGGAGTGGCGATATATTTTTTTGCAATACTCTCTGGTTTAGTGAAAACACTAGCATGTACAATTTAAAAGCTCTCATTCTTATTTTCCTCTCTCCCTTCTTTTTGTGAGTCTGGGACATCTCTTTCTGCCATTTCTGAACTACAACAGTCTCCTCTCTCGGCTTCTCAGACATCCTGCAGGGCAACTTTGAGGCGAGCATGCCTTCAGAATGATTAATCCCTTTGCTTTTCAGAGGTCTGTTTTGTTGGGCCCGTGGCCACTGCCAAGAAAGGACACACTGTGACCACCAGCACCAGGAAGCAAAGGCACAGCCTCTCAACTCAAGGTTAGCCGGGACCTGAGGCTGAGAGGGAGTCATAAGAAAAATTATGTTGTGTGGCTTGGGAAGGTAGACTTTTATGTCCAGCCAAACTTCAGAAACAATTTATGGAGTGGTCAGTTGGCCTTCCTTATTTCATCTTTTCCACCACAAAGTGAGGAAATTAAACAAACATGAATATGGATGTCAAGGGCAAGGTACTATGACTCCCAGTGCTACCAGCCCCCACCCCTCTTCCCTGGCTGGACACATGACTCCATAACCCTCACTGAGTCTGAAGCTCCGCCTCCAAGAGGAGGTGGCCAATAAAAACAGAGCCTCACTGGCTCCAGGTCTCCTGGGAAGCCGCGTGGGACCCTGCCACCGCTGAGTGAAGCACTCTGGTCTGCTTGGTTGCAACAGCTTCACCAGTTCCCTCCACTGCAGCCTGGACCACTTGCTCATTAAACTAAAGAGAAAAACAGATTTCTGATCCGCCTCCTGAGAGATGGGTTGATAAGAAGACTTTGCTCACACACCCAAAAGGGGAACCAGAAATAAACATGGGAGGTGATATGTCTCCAATGAAAGAGGTTTCGGTCTCACCCTCTTGATGTCTAAACAAGTTGGCAGGAAAAGAGGAAGCCCATCATTGTCTCCAGAGACACTTTCCCTGGCTAAAGCAGAGTCGTGTGGAGCCACGGTGGCTGCTCTAAAACTCATGGAGGCCTGAGGCAGGGAGAGTCTGCGATGATTCAGGTGCTCTGGGAAATGAGTGCAAATAAATTTGAGGCAACTATTTTCAATAAAACTTTTAAAATATATACTGACAGTCCAGGTGGAGGGGAAAAGATACAATCATTTATTGGTGGTTGGCAACTCAACTGGAGACAAGTTAGCCCACACCTTCTTGCCTTCCCTGAGCCAAACAATACACATCCAGTTACTTGACAGTCTTGTCATACGTCAGGTCTAGAGGTGCAGAGAGGAAACACCCCCTGGATCACTGGCACCCCCAGTGCTTTAATCATTTCTTTGGCTCTTGCCTGAATCCCCCTCCAGATTATTGACATCTTCCTGGTTCAGCAGTATTTAGGAAAAAAGCATGGTATTTCATCTGACATTCTTGAAGGTTCAGTGGGGGAGTAAAACGGGGTGGGATGGAAGTCCTTACTCTATTGGGTAAAAGACAGCATCTGAACAGCCTCAGCTGAAAGAATTGCATCGCACTTTCCTCCCCAACCATATGGTATCTCCCTCTCTATCTGATTGATGACTCCCAATTATCAGAGATCCTTTGGCTAGGGTGCTTTCCAAATGTCTTCCTACTGCTGAATATTTGGGTGCCAGTATCTCCCGAGAGAAAAGAAGAGATAAAGAATAACAGTGTCCGTACTTCTGTTCCCCACCGCTCCCATGCCATGCAGCGCTTCTGGTTTTGTTTTAATCATCTGGAGCAGGAAACCCAAGCTGATTCTGTTTCCTTATCTGATCTTTAAAGCAAGACAAGTTGGGATTACATTCACCAGAAAAGCAGGCTGATTGAGTTTAAAAAAAATACTCAAAAGCCATATATTTAGCAATGCTCTTGTATATTTACCACCATACTATTCTCCAGGGGTTCCCCTCCAAAAGGCTAATAGTTAATTAGGAAGAAGGATACAAATCGGAGGACCTGTTAATCAAGTCATAACGAGTGTGGAATGTCCTCTTTTTCTATTCCTTCAAACATGACAGTTCCAGAATCCTCTTCAATCAGAAATGCCCATGAGTTTCAGGGGGAAAAACATAGCTCATGGTAGGATGCTAGTTCTAACTGACTAATCAATCCCAATCAATTGAGTTCTAATTTTTTTTCTTTTCACAAAGAATTTTTTTTGTATTATAGAGTCCACAAAATACAACAAAATAAAAATAAAATGCTGTTGGTGCTATTCTTGATTGATACTCTTAACAGTTCTGTGGTTTATATTTTATTCCCATCAGTTCCATTAAACATCATGTTTTCACATTGCATTTTTGTTTAAGAAAATGATTTCTTAATTGCCTATAAATGTTGGAAAATACTCACTCATTCATGTGATAAGTAATTAATGATTACCAGGCACTAAACTAGATTTAAACATACAAATATTTACCAGTTTTAGCTCCAATACTTTGGCCTCCTGATGCAAAGAGCTGACTCACTGGGAAAGACCCTAATGCTGGGAAAGACTGAGGGCAGGAGTAGAATGGGGCGACAGGATGAGCGGTTGGATGGCATCATCAACCCAATGGACATGAGTTTGAGCAAGCTCTGGGAGATGCTGAAGGACTCGGAAGACTGGAGTGCTACAGTCCATGGGGTCACAAAGAGTCATACACGACTGAGTGACTCAACAACAACAACAACAAAGGATTTGATAATCAAGCTAGAATAATCTAATGCAAGCTTTAGACCAAGTGGCAAAAATATGGGAATATAAACCACACATCAGAGAAAAGGAAAAAACAACACAGAAGGAAAAGAGCACAAATGACTCTAATTCATAAGGTATGGCGGCAGCACCCTTTTGGGGAGAATTTAAAATACACTCAACAGTGACTACTGTCAGCGCTAAAGGTAACAACATCTGTGGCTTCGAGGTGGAGCCAAAGCTGCCCTCCGATGAGCCAATTCTGGATCTCATTCCCATCCTGATCACCTCTGTTGAATGGACAGAGAGACAATGACTACGTTTGCCTCCTAAAGAAACCACAGGAGAAGTTCCGGCTGAGATAGTTGAACCGTGAATCCAAAGATGCATGGTACATAAAAAAGCAGCAATAACAAGGCAGTAACGAGAGCCAGCCAAGGAGAGAGTGGGACGGCATAATTGAGTAGGAGTGCCGAAGGTTTGGGGCTGATCATTTCCTAGAAATATGGCTTAATTCATTCAGGTTGGTCTCACTTCACCCCAGAGGAGACTGCACTTGCTTCTGTAGTTATTCCCCTGCAGTGTTTTATTAAACCTCAGTGATGTGAATCTATTTCCCTTTTGAAGATCAGGGGGTAGCTTTAAGTGGAGAATTTAGAAGAAGTATGATTAGAACTCAAAAATCTGCTTCTATTCTCAGATTTGCTCTCATTCTGGGAATTAAGCCCAAAAGAAGACATAAAAGAAATGAATCACATCTTTTTCATTGTTTGATTTGAATTTTATTTCATATGCTGTGTGTGTGTATATTTGTGTGCGTGTGTAATGCCTAATACCTCTCAGGAAATGACAATGGGAGAACGCCCTAGGAGAGATAGGCCTTCACACACTTCAGCAATGAATACATGCCTGAGCACACTCTTACCCAACCAATTACTAAAATATAACAGGAGAGCGGATTGAGGTTGACAATGGCACCCTCCCTTCCTAAAATTAATAATAATAACCGTAGTGGAGGGGGTGGAGTGGGAATAGCAGGGGTGGTAGTGATTCTCCTTTTAGTCTGTTGTGAAGAGTCACACATGCCTCCCCCATGCTTACTCAGAAAGGGTATTCTCTTTCCTAGAATAGCCTTCCACTGTTGTCCGTGATAAATCTGAGTGAGCTGACTCTGAGAACACAGGGCCCTAACTGGGTATAGTACAACTCCAACGTGAATAAATAAATGCAAGATTCTCAATCCTTAGAATACTCATTCTCTTCCAACATGATGCCTGTGAAGAATCTTCATAAAGTCAATTTTTATCTTTGTGGAATGCTTTTCTAATGGCTGACAAAAATAGGACTGTTCATGAAAAACAAAAATCTTGTCCCTGCAAAAAGAGGAGAGTGAGCCAAGACATTTGGGCTCTTAGGTTCTACTTGGCCTGCCTTCCTTCAGGTCTCCAAAGCAGATTCTCAGACAATGGACCGGATGGAATCCCCAATAACCTGTGGCTTCCTCTCCTGAAGTGTCACATCTTCAACTGGCACCTTTTTAAGCTTCAGCTTCTGATAATGCCTTTTTTTTAAACTTTATTTATTTATTTACTTTACAATACTGTATTGGTTTTGCCATACATTGACATGAATCTGCCACGGGTGTACATGAGTTCCCAACCCTGGACCCCTCTCCCACCACCCTCCCCATATCATCTCTCTGGGTCATCCCAGTGCACCAGCCCCAAGCATCCTGTATCCTGCATCGAACCTAGACTGGTGATTTGTTTCTTACATGATATTATACATGTTTCAATGCCATTCTCCCAAATCATCCCACCCTCTCCCTCTCCCTCAGAGTCCAAAAGTCTGTTCTATACATCTGTGTCTCTTTCGCTGTCTCGCATATAGGGTTATCTTGCCATCTTTCTAAATTCCATATATAAGTGTTAGTATACTGTATTGGTGTTTTTCTTTCTGGCTTACTTCACTCTGTATAATAGGCTCCAGTTTCATCCACTTCATTAGAACTGATTCAAATGTATTCTTTGTAATGGCTGAGTAATACTCCATTGTGTATATGTACCACTGCTTTCTTATCCATTCATCTGCTGATGGACATCTAGGTTGCTTCCATGTCCTGGCTATTATAAACAGTGCTGCGATGAACATTGGGGTACACGTGTCTCTTT
This sequence comes from Aepyceros melampus, assembly GCA_006408695.1. NCBI lineage: Eukaryota > Metazoa > Chordata > Mammalia > Artiodactyla > Bovidae > Aepyceros > Aepyceros melampus. The sequence continues at coordinate 903,679 of SJXQ01011430.1, forward strand.
CAATTCTGGTTTCCTCAATGTGTATGCCCAGCAGTGGGATTGCTGGATCATAAGGCAGTTCTATTTGCAGTTTTTTAAGGAATCTCCACACTGTTTTCCATAGTGGCTGTACTAGTTTGCATTCCCACCAACAGTGTAAGAGGGTTCCCTTTTCTCCACACCCTCTCCAGCATTTACTGCTTGTAGACTTTTGGATCACCTTTTTAAAATTAAAAGATTACATCCTTGCTATTGCATCACACCCAGTAACACCCTATTTATTCTGCTGTGTTGGGCTATAAATGACAATTATAAGAAGTATGGCCAGCATGCTCCTCTGTCTCACAAAATTCAAGAACCATCATCTAGAAACAGTCTGCTACCTTGACCTTAAGAGTCTTAAAACTTCTCAGCCATAAAATGGGGGAGTTAATATTGCCTTTCCTGTCTACTGAGGATGTAGATGGACTGTCAAAACAATGTTGGAGGCAAAGCTATGCAAACTAGATATATTAATGCAAGTCATCACCAGAATGGGCCATTAAATATACTAAATAATCAACTGAGATTTCCCCTAATTTATCATCAATATTACTAGAGTTCCCTGTCAATACTCTCAGTTCTATCAACAATGAGACATAATTCTGACATAACACTAACTTTGAGCTTCCCTGTTGGCTCAGTGGTAAAGAATCCTCAGGCCAGGGCATTAGATGTGAGTTTAGTCCCTGGGTCAGGAAGATCCCCTGGAGGAGGAAATGGCAACCCATCCAGTATTCTTGCTTGGGAAATCCCATGAACAGAGGAGCCCGGAGGGCAATATTACCTGGGTTCGCAACAGAGTCAGACTTGACTTAGCAACTAAACAACAATAAAACAAAAAACAAGGCTAACTTTAATAGCCAAGGCAATGGAGATTAAAAAAAAAAAAACAAAAAACCATTTGTGCCAAAGCACCAAGATGGAATTTGCACAGATCTCAAAACAGACCAAGAGCATTTATTCTGAAGAAAGGATTTTATTACCTGACCACCAATCTATTCACATGAAAAGCTTCTCATGACCATAAAAGATTAGACTCTATGAAAGACAGGAGAGTCATGAGACTCAGGAGCTAGGCTGATCCAAAGACTGTTATTATTTGGATTAAAGAAAGAAGACTGGACTGCATAAATAGCTTTCTGGTTGTTTTATTCCATGCTGAATAAGGTCACCAAGGGAGAATAATTTTCACTACCAAAAATTAGCCTAAACCTTAGTTTAATTTGCATGGCTTTCCACCCTAAGTGTGGATCCTGTCAAGCATAAACTATAGTTACCAGACATAATGGATCTTGGCAGGTCAGAAAATTGCAGTTCGGTCTCTATTACACATAAACCACCAATGGAGAAAATGCTACCAGGATTGCCAATAAAATACATAGTAGGATATCCTTACTTATCCTGCAGGCAGAAACACTGACATTGCTTCTGGTTGAAATTTAAAGCCTCGTCAGCTTCTAGTAAAATTGTAGGCTGTTCATCAAGGAGAGAGTGGCATATGACCAGACTCTTTGTCTACAGCTAACCGTGCTCAAAGAGCAAGAAAACAATCACCTTCTCTGGAATAAGCTTAAGCTGCTGTAGTGAAAGAAGAATGCTCTTTCTCAGACCTCTGGCTTCCTGAAATTCTGGGAATGGTACAACATTCTGCCAATATTCATTTCTAATACAGATGACCTCTACAGGATACTGGTTAAGAGTTTTACTCTTCTTTATAGTTGCCAAGTTGTGGGTAATTTTATCAAACAAGGAGTTATTGCAGAGGAAAAATGTTTCCTTTGGATGCTAACTTCTTGGATTCTAGAATCTTCACATGTCAAAAATTCCTAAATGTCTTTCCCTAGAGCCAAGAAAACTATCTATCTCCACAGGAATATACAAACAGACTCTAAAATGGAACTCATCACCTCTGATGAATCTCTTTCACATCTCCTGAAAATCTTTTCTGCCTTAGTATGTCAATGAATGGTACTACCATCCAGGAGGGGCACAAAAAGACAACAATCAGTGTGAAGGGACCGTGATCAATCAGAATGGACACTCACCACTGAGTTGGAGCAGGATTTAGAGCCCCACCCCTACTCAGATGGGCTCAGTATTAACTCTATTAGGAGGATCGAGGGGCATATTGGCAATTTGGGAATTTTAGGATAAAGGCCTGAGTGGGAGAACCAATAAATGGGTACTCCGGGAGATCTTAGGGAGCTGCCATGAAAACATTTTAATATTCTAACAACCAGGCTTTGGTGCCATCATTCACTCAATTTGGAGCATCCTTGACTTTTTGTTCTGTTTCATCAGCAATTCAATTTATCACTGATGCTGCTGCTAAGTCACTTCAGGTGTGTCCGACTTTGTGCGACCCCATAGACGGCAGCTCACTAGGCTCCTCTGTCCCTGGGATTCTCCAGGCAAGAATACTGGAGTGGGCTGCCATTTCCTTCTCCAATGCATGCAAATGAAAAGTGAAAGTGAAGTCGTTCAATCGTGCCCGACTCTTAGTGACCCCATGGACTGGAGCCTACCAGGCTCCTCCATTCATGGGATTTTCCAGGCAAGAGTACTGGAGTGGGGTGCCATTATCCTTTCAAGTCAACCTCCTGGGTTTTCACCACCAGCATCACCCCCATACCAATACACTGGTTGCATTACTGAAGCCTTATCATCTCTTGGCTAGATTACTGCAAAACTTCCTATTTGGTATCCCTACTTCCACCTTTGTTCCCTGCCTACTGTTCTACTCACTCTCAGAGGGATTATTCTAAAGAGTCATTCATAGACATTACTCCAAAGAAGATATGTAAACAGCCAAAAAGTAGATGAGAAAATGCTCAATATCACTTTTAAATAGGAAATGCAAATCAAAACTACAATGAGATACCATTTCATAACCATTAAGACAGCTATTATTAAATAATCAATAAAGTAACAAGTATTCATGAGAATAGAAAAACTGGAACTCTCATGAACTGTTGGTGGAATTGTAAAATGGTGCAACTGCTATGGAAAACAGTATGGCATTACTCAAATAATTAAAAATAAAATTACTATATGATCCAGTAATTCCAAGTCTGAGTAGACATTAAAAGAAATGAAAATAGAATCTCAAAGAGATAATTTGCACACTCATTTTCATAGCAGTTTGATTCACAGTAACTAAAAGGTGGAAGCAACCCAAATGTTAATCAATGGCTAAACAGATTAAGAAAATGCAGTATATAAATACAACAGGATATTACTCAGCCTTAAAAAGGAAAGTGTTCTGAAACATGCTACAACACAGACAAACTTTGAAGATATTATACTAAGTGAAATAAATCAGTCACAAAAGGATTCCTCTCACATGAGATACCTAGAGTAGTTAGGGGCCTTCCCAGGTGGCTAAGTGGTAAAGAGTTAGACTGCCAAGCAGGAGACATGGGTCTGACCCCTAGGTCAAGAAGATCCCCTATAGAAGGATATGGCAACCCACTCCAGTGTTCTTGCCTGGGAAACCTCATGGACAGAGGAGCCTGGTGGGGTTGGAAACAGTCAGACACAATTTAGCAGCTAAACAGCAGCATCAGAATAGTTAGATTCATAAAAACAGAAAGTAGCATGGCAGTTGCTGGAGCTGGGGGAGGGTAGAATGGGGAGTTACTGAGTAACAGTTCAGAATTTGAATTTTGCTAGGTGTTAAAGTTTTAGAGATGGATACCCATGGTTGTTAAACATATGAATGTACTTCATGCCACTGAACTGTACACTTATAAGTGATCAAAATGATAAATTTTATGTTATATTTTACCACAAAAAACACATATGTAAAATAAATATATGGCTAATTACTTGGGGAGGGGGAAGAATCAGTTCAATGACATCACTGACCTGGCAATCCCTCAGTTTTGGTGACCAAACTCTTTAATACAAATTAGATTTCCAGGCCCTTATACTTTACTCCTATCCATCTATCCATATTTGTCACTTGAAACTTGCCATCTCAGCTCTAAATCCCAGCCCTGGCCAGCTCCTTGAAGCTGTCTGTATATGCTGTGCTCTCCTGCCCAAGGACTTTGTACACGCTATGTCCTCTTCCTGGGGTATTCTCCTACCATTCTAGACATCCACCCTACAATCCAGCTAGATACATTTTATTCATCTTTCAAGTCACAAACCTTATTCTGTTCATTTCAAATTCACTTTAGATATCACCCTCTACAGAAAGTCTTTCCTGACGAGCTCCTCCCTTCCTATCCAAAGTAAGGGACCGGCAGATCTTCTGCATATTCTCACAGCAACATGATTGCCTTAGCTGATTAAGAGCACGAATCTCCATGTTGTACACCTGAAACTAAGATAATTTTGCGAGTCAACTATACTTCAATTAAAAAACACAATACCATTTATATTAACATCTTCAAAATAAAATACTTAGGTATAAAGTCTACAAAATATGTACCAGATCTAAACAAGGAAAACTACAAAACTCTGATGAATGAAATCAGAGAAGAACTAAATAAACGGAGAGATAGTCTATGTTCATAGATAATTGTTAAGATGTCAGTTCTTCCCAACTTGGTCTGGAGATTCAATAGTTACACAAGCTGTCTTATGGATATCAACAAAATGATGCTAAAGTTGACACGGAGAATCAAAAGACCCGGAACAGCCAACACCCTACTGAAAAACCACAAAGCTGGAGGACTGACACTATTCAACTTTAAGATGTACATGAAAGACAGTATGAAAGAACAGACAACTAGAACAATGGAATAGACTAAAGAGCTAAGAAATACATACCCATAAATACAGTTAACTGAGCTTTGACAAAGGAGCAAGGCAATACAATGAAGCAAAGCTAATCTCTTCAGCAGGCGGTACTGGGACAAATGGATACCCACATGCAAAAGAAGAATAATCTAGACACAGACCTTACATCTTTCACAAAAATTAACTCAAGGTGGATCATAGACCTAAAGGTAAAAATAAAACCCCTAGAAGATAACATAACAGAAAACCTAGATGACCTTAGGTATGGTGATGCCTTTTTAGATACAAGACCAAATGTATGACGTATGAAGGAAATTAATAGCAAGCTATGCTACATTACAATTAAAAACTACTGCTCCATGAAGGATAATGTCAAATAGAATTAGAAAACAAACAACAGACTGGAAGAAAGCATCTGCAAAAAACCACATCTAATAAAGGACTATTCTCCCAAATATACAAAAAGTCATACAACTCAAGAATACGAGAGCAAACAACCTAATCAAAAATAGGTCCAAAATTATTAACAGATAGTTCATTGAAAAAGACATACAGGTGGCAAACAAGCATATAAGAAAGTGCTCCATACCACCTGTCGTGAGAAAAATGCATATTAAAACAACACTATAAACTAGAGATACCATATACCCCCATTAAAATGACCAAAATGTGACAATGCTGATAACATCAAATGGTAATGAGTATGTATCATAAGAGAACATGTTCAGTAGTATGTATAGTAACCCACTGCTGGTGGAAATGAAAAATGGTATAATCACTCTGGAAGACATTTTGGAACTTCTTACAAAATTAAACACAGTCTTAGCATATGATCCAACAATCAGACTCCTCATTACTTACTCAAAAATGTTGAAAACTTATATCTACATAAAAACCTACACACAGATGTTTACAGCAGCTTTACTCATAACTGCCAAAGCTTATAAACAACCAAGATGTCAGTGAGTGAGTGAATGGACTAAGAAACTGTAGTATATCTACTTACATCTATCTAATAATAGAATATTATTCAGTGCCAAAGAGAATTAAGCTATCAAGTCACAAAAAAAAAAACTTGGAAGAACCTTAATATATATGACTAAGTGAAAGAAGTCAATCTGAGAAGGCTATATACTGCATGATTTTATATGACATTCTAGAAAAAGCAAAACTGTGGAGACATTAAACTATCAGTGATAGCCAGAGGAGGAGTAAGGGAGGGAACAAGGGAAGCATAGAGCGCAGAGAATGTTTATGGCAGTGAAAACACTCCATATGATATACCACCATAGATATAATACATGTTATTATACATTTATCCAAACCTAAAGAATATACAGAATCGAAAGGGAATTGAATAGTGGACGATGTACCCTGAGTGATACCAGCATGTCAATGTAGGTTCATCAACTGTAACAAATGTACCAGTGGGTAGAGGATGTTGATACTGGAGGAAGAAGCTATGCGTGCGTAGTGGCAGAGGAAGAAGGGAAATCTTTGAATTCTCCTCTCAATTTTGTTATGAACCTAAAACTACTGTGAAAAAAATAGTCTTTAAAATAATGACTTTTAGCCATTTAACTAAATATTTGGTTGTATCTTTCATTGTCTTTAGCATAGATTACTAAAATTAGAATTGTTGAACCAAGGGATAGCTACCATATTTTCATATTTATAATAAAAACTACAAAACTGATTTCTAGAAATACTGAAATGTCTCTGGAAGGAAGTTACAAGAAAGATAGTATGATCATACTCAATAATCAACAGGTAATACAATTTTAACTCCAAATATTTTTATTTACAAATATTTCATTGCTAGTAAGTTTGACTTTTAAATGTTCAGCTGTACATCTAATATTGCCTAGTCCATTTAATCCATTTTCATCTATGGAATTTTTTGCTATAACTTGTAAAAGTTCTTCCTAAACTAAGAGGATTAAATATTTAATTATATTTTTATATATTATATCCTACTTACTGTTTTTTTACTTTTATTTATGTTATAGATACAGAAAACAAACATTTTTCATGCAAATTATATGAATAATTTCCTTTAAGAAAGTTTGATACTATAACATTTTTGACAAATTAGAACACTGACCCTATAGCAGCCTATACCAAATCTCAAACAGAGTGTCAGATGGTATTAACTAAATCATCCTGTCTTATTATCAGTGTTAAGGCATGTTCCTCCACCAAGATCAAGACTGCCAAATGAAACTGAATAGAAACTGTCTTCTGAGAAGCTATTCCTAGGCCAACCAATACAAAGGCATAAATTTACAGGTCCCTGTCACCATGTTTTATTTAATCTAACAGTCTTCCCAATATAGAAGACGGACCCTTCTAATTAGTGAATATTCCCTTAAAATTGATGAACAGCATTAACAGCTCTAGTGTCGGGTCATGGAGTCTAAATATTTTCTTTAGGAGAATTCCTAGCTTTGGCCTGATGATTATTCATTCATTTGTGCTTTTTCAATAAGTATATACTGAGCATTTACTTTGTAACCCAAATGAGGCTGAGAACATAATACCATATAGTCTTAGTCCTTAAGAAGATCCTAGCCTTGTTCAATTTAGAGGAGGTTAACATATAAACAAAGACTTCTTTTAATAATAGGAAGAGATGAAAATTGATAAAAAAAAAAAAACAACCAAAATAATTTTCATGCTATGGACCAAAATGGAAGCATTTTCCCACTTGAGAACTCTTATTAAATGATCAGAGTCCCTCTAGATTTTCTTTGTCTTCTTTGTTTGGAGTTCTCTTGTTGCATGCTTGCTAGAGTAAAATTCACCAGAGACAAGACAGGCCAGCTCAAGTGCATGCATAGCAACAAATGTTCACCATGAGGCATGGTTCAACCCCAATATTAGCTTAAAGTCAACTTAGGAAAATAAAAAGTACACACATTAAATAATTTTTTATAAAAGACAAATGAATGGAGAAGGAAATGACTCACCATGGAGAGTCAAAGGAGAGAGCATTTCAGTTCAGTTCGTGCAGTCACTCAGTCATGTCCGATTCTTTGTGACCCCAAAGACTGCAACATGCCAGGCTTCCCTGTCCATACCAACTCCCAGAGCCTACACAAACTCACATCCAGTGAGTTGGTCATGCTATCCACCATCTCACCCTCTGTCATCCCCTTCTCCTCCCACCTTCGATCTTTCCCAGCATCAGGAAATGAGTTGATTCTTCGCATCAGGTAGCCAAAATACTGGAGTTTCAGCTTCAGCATCAGTCTTTCCAATAAATATTCAGGACTGATGCCAAAGCCTTTGACTGTGTGGATCACAAGAAACTGTGGAAAATTCTGAAAGAGATGGGAATACCAGAAAACCTGACCTGCCTCTTGAGAAACCTGTATGCAGGTCAGGAAACAAGTTAAAACTGGACATGGAACAACAGACTGGTTCCAAATAGGAAAAGGAGTACGTCAAGGCTGTATATTGTCACCCTGCTTATTTGACTTATATGCAGAGTACAATCATGAGAAACGCTGGGCTGGAGGAAGCACAAGCTGGAATTAAGATTGCCGGGAGAAATATCAATAACCTCAGATATGCAGATGACACCACCGTTATGGCAGAAAGTGAAGAAGAACTAAAGAGCCTCTTGATGAAAGTGAAAGAGGAAAGTGAAAAAGTTGACTTAAAGCTCAACATTCAGAAAACTAACATCATGGCATCTGGTCCCATCACTTCATAGCAAATAGATGGGGAAACAGTGGCTGACTTTATTTTTCTGGGCTCCAAAATCACTGCAGATGGTGATTGCAGCCATGATATTAAAAGACATTTACTCCTTGGAAGAAAAGCTATGATCAACTTAGACAGCATATTAAAAAGAAGAGACATTACTTTGCCAACAAAAGTCCGTCTAGTCAAGGCTATGGTTTTCCCAGTAGTCATGTGTGGATGTGAGAGTTGGACCGTGAAGAAAGCTGAGTGCTGAAGAATTGATGCTTTTGAACTGTGGTGTTGAACTGAGAGTCTCTTGGACTGCAAGGAGATCCAACCAGTCCATCCTAAAGGAGATCAGTCCTGGGTGTTCACTGGAAGGACTGATGTTGAAGCTGAAACTCCAATGCTTTGGCCACCTCATGCGAAGAGCTGACTCATTTGAAAAGACCCTGATGCTGGGAAGACTGAGGGCAGGAGGAGAAGGGGATGACAAAGGATAAGACAGTTGGATGTCATCACCGACTCAATGGACATGGGTTTGAGTGGACTCTGGGAGTTGGCGATGGACAGGGAGGCCTGGCGTGCTGCAGTTCATGGGCTCACACATGACTGAGCGACTGAACTGATTGATTTCCTTTAGGATGGACTGGTTGTATTTCCTTGCTATCCAAGGGACTCTCAAGAGTCTTCTCCAACACCACAGATCAAAAGCACCAATTGTTCAGTGATCAGCTTTCCTTATAGTCCAATTCTCACATCCATACATGACTACTGGAAAAACCGTAACTTTGACTAGATGGACCTTTGTTGGTAAAATAATGTCTCTGCTTTTTAATATGCTGCCTAGGCTGACCATAGTTTTTCTTTCAAGGAGCAAATGTCTTTTAATTTCATGGCTGCAAGTCACCATCTGCAGTGATTTTGGAACCCCTCAAAATAGATAGAGTTTTTCTCAGGCAATAAAGGGGGCATATAGCTTCCCTGATAGGTCAGTTGGTAAAGAATCTGTCTGCAATGCGGGAGATGTGGGTTCAATCCCTGGATTGGGAAGATCCCCTGGAGAAGGGAGAGGCTACCTACTCCAGTATTCTGGAATGGAGAATTCCATGGACTGTATAGTCCATGGGATCGCAAAGAGTCGGACGCAATTGAACAGTTTTCTCTTCACTTCAGGATATGAATGAAACCAGGAAGTTCAAAGGAAAGAATACTATGGGGCCTTCCTAGAAGTGTGGGGCATGCTTAGTGACACTGACATATAATTTCTTTTTGGCCAAAGTAGTCTTTGGATGTTCACTTTTATTGTCTGAATAAGGGTTGGTACATAGAAGTTTAGAGGTAGTAATCATTTCTGAGGATATTTAGGTCAACCCAAAATGGCAACTCACTCCAGTATCCTTGCCTGGAAAATCCCATGGATGGAGGAAGCTGGTTAGGCTACAGTCCATGGGGTCACAAAGAGTCAGACACGACTGAGCGACTTACTCACTCACTCATTCTTATTTACTCATTTCTATTAAAATATGGTTGATTTACAGTTTGTGTTAGTTTTGAGTGTACAGAAAAGTGATTTAGTTATATGTACATATGTATTTTTTTTTTCAGATTCTTTTCCCTTATAGGTTATTACAAACTATTGAGTATAGTTCCCTGTGCTATACAGCAGAGCTTTGTTGGCAATCTATTTTACATACAGTAACGTATATATGTTAGTCCTAAAACTTTGGCCAAAGAGAAGAAGCCACATGTACCCCAAGATGGCATATGAGTGGAATGAAGACCCAACCCTACTAACTCTACTTTGCTTGCCTTTTCCTCTGCTACTAGAATTTGAAAAGCTAGAAAAATTGAGTTTACAAACAGACCATTCACACTAGAAATTCTACCTCCTTCACTCTAAGATCCCTTCTCAAAATGTCATACATTTTGGGGGCTTCCAGGGTGCACCCATGTAGTGGATTGCTCAATAAAGACCACTACGAACATGATTGTACAAATTGGTTGATACTTACTTTTATAGCTTCCTCAGAATGTTTAAGAAGCACCAAGTGGAATATAGTACACTCAATTGCTACATAAAAGTAAAAGCAAAATAAAAGTTTCAGGTAAAGCTGAGCCATAAATCTAGGAATTTAAGCTCCTCTCCTCAGGCCACTGAAAGCCAATTCCGCATTTCCTCTTACTTGCTGACAGCCTCTTGGGCGTTCAAATAGGAAAGAGTTGAAAACCAGGATTTCCGGTCCAATCTAATACTGGACAACACTTAATGGCTTAAGTAGATTAATAATAGTTGTGCTATTGGAATTTTGCCTTTCACCACCTTTCACCGTAAGCTTTGCCTGTACTTGATCTAGAGGGAGGCTGAATGCTGAAGAGTCTTTTACCAGACCTGCTCTCATTCAGCACCCCATCTGGAACTGACAACCCAATTTCGACACCAATCAATCAGTGAGAACTTATGGACTGCTACCATACTCTCCACAGTACCTATGATACTGGCAGAGATTAGAAGAATTATTAAACTGGTTAACTTTCTCAAAGAAGTTAGAATTGAGTTGGGCTTTTAATATGAACAGACACAGAATAAAGAGATCCAAACAAAATCATCATCAGTGGAAAGGGCTCACTTTTGGAAGACCCACGCTGTATGGGCTAAAGGGAAGAGCTCCAGAGAGCAATGCGAGCTGATAGCGCTGTGGAACGTGCAATGGAGAGGAAGGGGCTTCCCTGGTGGCTCAGATGGTCAAGAATCGGCTTGCTAATGCAAGAGACGTGGGTTTGATCCCTGGGTGTGGAACATCCCCTGGAGGAGGAAATGGCAACTCACTCCAATATTCTTGCCTGGAGAATCCCATGGACAGAGGAGCCTGGTGGGCTACCCATGGGGATACAAAGAGTCAGACGTGACTTAGTGACTGAACACACACACAGTGGAGAGGAAACTCCTCAATGTGCCTTGAAGGATGCACAAAATGTGAACAAGAAAACAGCAGAGGGAAGACAGTTCAAGGATAAAGTAACTAGGCAAAGAGGAGTTATAGCTGTGGGACAGCCTTACTAGAGGGTATAGAGTGGGAGCAGAAGAAAATCAGTTTGGTTAGAAAAAGAAAATTGAAAGTTAGAAAGACAGAACTGGATATAATATTTGATATAAAATATGAAAATTTATTTTCAGATGTGTCTCTCTCCATTTAATGATATCTTTCAGAGGGCCATAACACTTCTGACATCTGTGGTGTCTTGCCAAGTTATCTAGCAAATAGTAAATACTTAAGAAATACTGAATAAATAAATGAATATATAAGTTGATTAAGAGAAAATGTCTGAGTAAATTATACCTATGTCAGTCCAAGCATTCTTTTAAATATGAAAAGAAAAAAGTTTCCTGTAAGTATCATGCCACCCTCAACTAAACTTTCACCCAGAGAGCAAAGAAACCATTTGTTCCCAAAAAAGAGTGAATGCACACCACAGATACATCCCAGTGAACAAGATGGACAGGGCTTTATTCTTCTGGAGTTTACAACAAGTGGAGGTTGGAGTGAGAGAGGAAGATATTAAGAGGAGGGAGGGAGGGGAGAGAGGGAGAAATAGAGGTGGGATGCACCGAAAATGATAGAGAGTGAATAGTGTCTATGTGGGTTTGGCTTTAAAGAGAGTCGCCTCATGAAAAGATGCTCATCACTGCTAATTATAGTTCAGTTCAGTTGCTCAGTCATGTCTGACTCTTTGCAACCCCACGGACTGCAGTACACCAGGCTTCCCTGTCCATCGCTAGAGCTTGCTCAAACTCATGTCCATCAAGTAGGTGATGCCATCCAACTATTTCATCCTCTGTCGTCCCCTTCTCCTCCTGCCTTCAATCTTTCCCAGTATCACGGTCTTTTCCAGTGAGTCAGTTCTTTGCATCAGGTGGCCAAAAGTATTGGAGTTTCAGTTTCAGCATCAGTCCTTCCAATGAATATTCAGGACTGATTTCCTTTAGGATGGACTGGTTAGATCTCCCGGCAGTCCAAGAGACTCTCAAGAGTCTTCTCTAACACCACAGTTCAAAAGCATTAATTCTTCAGTGCTCAGCTTTCTTTATAGTCCAACTCTCACATCCATACATGACTACTGGAAAAACCATAGCTTTGACTAGATGGACCTTTGATGGCAAAGCAATGTCTCTGTTTTCTAATACACTGTCTAGTTTGGCCATAGCTTTTCTTCCAAGGAGCAAGCATCTTTTAATTTCATGGCTGCAGTTATCACCTGCAGTGATTTTGCAGCCCAAGAAAATAAAGTCTGACAATGTTTCCCCATCTATTTGCCATGAAGTGATGGGACCAGATGCCACGATATTTGTTTTTTGAATATTGAGTTTTAAGCCAATTCTTCACTCTTCTCTTTCACTTTCATCAAGGAGCTCTTTAGTTCTTCTTTGCTTTCTGCCATAAGGGTGGTATCATCTCTACATCTGAGGTTATTGATAGTTCTTCCAGCAACCTTGATTCCAGCTTGTGCTTCATCCAGCCCAGCATTTCTCATGATGTACTCTACATATAAGTAAATAAGCAGGATGACAATATATAGCCTTGACATATTCCTTTCCTGATTTGGAACTAGTCTATTGCTCCATGTCTGATTCTCACTGTTGCTTCTTGACTTGCATACAGATTTCTCAGGAGGCAGGTAAGGTGGTCTGGTATCCACATCTCTTTAAGAATTTTCCACAGTTTGTTGACAAATGCAAATCAAAACTATAATGAGCTTTCACTTTATACCAGTCAGAATGGCCTTCATCAAAAAGTCTACAAATAATCAATGGTAGGGAAGATGTTGGGGAAAAGGGACCCCTCCTCCACTGTTGATAGGAATGTAAATTGGTGCAGCCACTATGGAGTACAGTATGGATAGTCCTCAGAAAACTAGAGCCAACATATGATCCAGCAATCCCACTCCTGGACATACACCCAGCTAAAACTATAATTTGAAAAGACACAAGTACATTATGTTCACAGTTGAACTATCTACGATAGATAAGACATGGAAACAACCTAAAGGTCCATCAACATGAATGGATAAAGAAGCTGTGGTGAATGTAATCGTGCATGCTTGCTTGCTAAGCTGCTTCAGTCATGTCCAACTCTCTGCCGATAGTCCATAGGCTCTATGGACTGTGGACTATAGTCCACCAGGCCCCTCTGTCCACGGGGATTCTCCAGGCAAGAACAGTGGAGTGGGTTGTCATGCCCTCCTCCAGGCATCTTCGTGTCCCAGGGTTCAGCCATTAAAAAGAAGGAAATAATGCCATCTGCAGCAACACAGATAGACCTAGAGATTATTACACTAAGTGAAATAAGTCAGAAAGTGAAAAATAAATACCATATGATAATACTTGTATGTGGAATCTAAAATAAGACAAAAGTGAACATATCTACAAAACAAAATCATACTCACAGATACAGAGAACAGAGGTATAGCTGCCAGTGGGGGGCAGATAAGGGAAGGATGTGGGAAGGATTAGGAGTTGGGGATTAGTAAAAGCAAATTATTACACACAGGATGAAGAACTAACAAGGTCCACTCAAGCACAGGGAACCTTATTTGATTTCCTTTGATAAACTATAATGGAAAAGAATGAAAATTTTGCAAACTGAGTCACTTTGCTATAGAGCAGAAATTAAACACAACATGATATATTAATTATACTTCAATGCAGTTTTAAAAAGAAAAATACAGGGAGTAGCCTGAAAAGACTTCCCTGAAGAGCTGACACTAGAGTTGAAGCTCCCATGACAAAAAGAAGCCAGCCTCACAAAGGGACCTCCAATCCGGGTGAACAGCCATACGCAGAGAAGACAGCATGTGCTCAAAGCACAGGAGGGTGGCCACTGTGCCTGGGTTATATGCAGAGCTGAGGATAGAGAACAGAAGCCTAGGAAAGGAGCAGGGCCAATTCACAGGAGGCCTGGAAGGTTCCAGGCAACCTCCAGCTAAGGACAAAGCATCAGCAGGCACGGTTACTGAAGAGACAAAAGGCATCCCAGGAGCCGCAGGGGATGTTCTTTGTAGGAAATGTCCATTCTCGTCAAATTGTCTGTTGGTCTCTGAGCCTGGAGACATGGCTGTGAATTCAGCTCAGATTCAAGAGTCTAGAACCATTCCTTGATTTATTTATAGACAATTAAGACTTGTAGCTTGAGGATTCTACTCATTCCTCACCATGGTAAATGTAGAGACTTTTGCCTCCATAAAAATCACTGCAAAACAGTAATTGTCCTTTTTCTGTGGTTACTTGTAACCCAGGCAAAAAAGTGCCTTCTAAACAGTGCCTCCACTGCAGGACTTTTCTTTCTCTTCCCGTGGCAGCCCAGGGAGGAGTATTCAGAACCTTTCAGTCCAAGCATATGATTCAGTAAAGGTGGCTGCCCCTTCCCGGCCCTGACTCAGCCCAGGGGAGAGCAGAAGCAGAAACTTCCCTTCCAGATGTTCAGTGAGGGGAGAAAGTCACTCCATCCTCCAGGGACAAAACAGTGCTTTGGATTTCAAAGGCGGATGTCCCAGAGGCCCCACCAGACTCACTCCACAAATTTTTGATGAATGACCATGCAGGCATCAACTTTGCAGATTAATGACCAAAAGAGTTTAGTTTATGTCTCAGTGGAAGATGATAAATTTTCTCTTGGCTTTGAGAATCTGAGGGATTGAGAAGCCCAGCTAACCACAGCACCTCTGCTCTCATTCATGATGCTTTACTGTGGATCGTTTACTTTCTACTTTCCCCTTTCAGTGGGTTTTTATAAATGTAAGCAAAACAGGCAGCGCACCTCTTTGTTCTGCTTCTTTTGCAATATGATGGCTACCAAGTGATTAGAAATTGTCTTTGGGTTGGTATAGTTGGTGGAAAATCACTGAGGTTTGTTGTGAAATTCATTCCCAACTCATAACTCAAGTAGACACTAAGTGGCTTGTTTTTCAACTTAGACTAGGCTGCTAAAGAGTACTTGTGTCAAAGTAAAAATGTAACTCAAGGCCAAACCTCATCTGTGTGTGTGTGGGTGTGTGCGTGTGCGTACAAATGTATGTGTGTATTTTACACAGTGTAAAATTCCTACCCAGAAGTAGTAAGGTACAAGCTAAAACTTGAGCTGAGGAGTCAGGATTGTGACAATTTTTTCTGCCCTCCCCCATTTCTCCATCGTAACAAGGCCTTATTCTTTCATATCCTGTTAAACATTATGGACAATGTTCACATGAAAAGAGATATTATTACTTGTCTACCCCTCTCATCATATTTTGCACAAACCATCATATAAATGAACCAATCCATCATCTTTATTGAACAATGACAACCTGCCTAGCTCTTTTCTAGGTATTTCTTGGGGCTACAAGGACAGAACAAGGCATGCTCCCTACCTCACAATCCATCTGAGAGCATAAGTGGAGCTTCACAGAGGACTGCAAGATGGTAGGCAAGCAGGAAAGAATGGAAATATCAAAGTACATAACTAGAATATAGTCTGGAGAGGATTGTGTGAGATGGAGGGCATTTTCACGGGACCTTGATGTATAGGTAGGAGTTAGACAAAACTGCAAAAGCTAATGGAAGTGGATATTCTGTCCTAAGTGCGTGATATGTGAGGAGAGGGTATGGAAGTAGAGTATGGGTTTCCATGTGGGAAGGATTAGATAATAAGGAAACAATACATCACAAGGGCTTGGAACATCAGAAAGAAGAGCTGAACAGAGAAGATGAGTTGTTAAGGGAAGGTAGGTGAGAGTCACAACAATGAAAATAAGAGTTCAGTTTCCCAACTACTTGGAATAGATTTAAAGAGAAATTGCAAGTAGGTGATGCATATTACAAGAGTGATACCTATGAATGACCATCAATTTCACTTTGGTTTCTCACTGAAAGAGTTAAAAACTTGATATTCTTCCATTTTTTTTTCAGTTAGCATGACCAAAAAAAAAAAAGACAACCAATCTCAAATAAATGACATTTTAATATGACATTAAAACATTCCTAAGTGACATACAAATGATTTTAGAAACATTGCTTCCACTCTTATGTGGAATCAATAAGAACAACACAAAACTGACTTATATTACAGTCAATGGCCAATGGGAGGGATTATTTACAAAAGGCAATTAAGGATAATTTGACTTGCTTTCCTGCATTAAAACAAGACAGGCTCATAAAAAGCACACTGGTTACAAGGAGGATGACTAAGCCTTTGAGAGCCAACCGAGGGTGCATCCATACCAGAACCCGCCCTAAAAATAATGTATAACAAGCCATTCAGTTCAGTTCAGTTCAGTCGCTCAGTTGTGTCCGACTCTTTGCGACCCCATGAATCGTAGCACGCCAGGCCTCCCTGTCCATCACCAACTCCCGGAGTTCACTCAGACTCACGTCCATTGAGTCAGTGATACCATCTAGCCATCTCATCCTTGGACGTCCCCTTCTCTTCCTGCCCCCAATCCCTCCTAGCATCAGAGTCTTTTCCAATGAGTCAACTCTTCACATTGAGGTGGCCAAAGTACTGGAATTTCAGCTTTAGCATCAGTCCTTCCAAAGAACACCCAGGATTGATCTCCTTCAGAATGGACTGGTTGGATCTCCTTGCACTCCAAGAGACTCTCAGTTCACACCACAGTTCAAAAGCATCAATTCTTCAGCACTCAGCCTTCTTCACAGTCCAACTCACATCCACACATGACCACAGGCAAAACCATAGCCTTGACTAGACGGACCTTAGTCAGCAAAGTAATGTCTCTGCTTTTGAATATACTATCTAGGTTGGTCATAACTTTTCTTCCAAGGAGTAAGCGTCTTTTAATTTCATGGCTGCAATCACCATCTGCAGTGATTTTGGAGCCCAAAAAATAAAGTCTGACACTGTTTCCACTGTTTCCCATCTATTTCCCATGAAGTGATGGGACCAGATGCCATGATCTTCATTTTTTGAATGTTGAGCTTTAAGCCAACATTTTCACTCTCCTCTTTCACTTTCATCGAGAGGCAGGTCAGGTTGTCTGGTATTCCCATTCCTTTCAAAATTTTCAACAGTTTATTGTGATCCACACAGTCAAAGGCTTTGGCATAGTCAATAAAGCAGAAATAGATGTTTTTCTGAAACTCGCAAGTGCAGCAGCTGTGGCGGCTGCGACGGCGCACAAGCGTGGCCAAGAGGAGCTACCCCCGCCCAAGGCCAGGGGTGGCAGCCAGGAGGAGCTACCCCTGCCCAAGAAGCAGGGGCTACGTGGGCACAGGTCACGTTCAAGGTCAGGAGGGGCTGCTGTGAGGAGATACCCCTCATCCAAGGTAAGGAGCAGCAGCTGCGCTTTGCTAGAGCAGCCATGAAGAGATACCCCACATCCAAGGTAAGAGAAACAAGTCCTTAAACACATGAATAGTCGCTGCTGTTGTTCAGTCATTAACTCATGTCTGACTCTTTGTGATGCCATAGACTATAGCATGCCAGGCTCCTCTTTCTTCCACTATCTCCCAGAGTTTGCTCAAATTCATATCCACTGAGTTAATGATATTATTTAATCACCTCATCCTCTGCTGCCCCCTTCTCCTTTTGCCTTCAATATCTCCCAGCATGAGGGTCTCTTCCAATGAGTTGGCTCTTCGCATCAGTGGAGCAAGGTATTGGATACTCCTTAATCAAAATTCAGAGTTGATTTTCTTTAGGATTGACAGGTTTGATCTCCTTAAGGACCCTCAAGAGTCTTCCCCAACACCACAATCTGAAAGCATCAACTCTTTGGCTCTCAGCTTTCTTTATGGTCCAACTCTCACATCCATACATGACTGCTGGAAAAAACTTAGCTTTGACTAAATGGACCTTTGTTGGCAAAGTGATGTCTCTGTTTTTTAATATGCTATTTAGGTTTGTCATAGCTTTTCTTCCAAGAGGCAAGTATCTTTTAATTTCATGGCTGCAGTCATTGTCTGCAGTGATTTTGGAGCCCAGAATCAGTCACTGCTTTCACGTTTTCCCTATTTGCCATGAATTGATTAACATAAAAATATGAAGAATTCATTTATACTTGAAATCACATATTATTCTATATAATTTACCTTTCATCGACCCAAATCCTATAATTTAACCAAAAAGGAGGACTAGTTAATAATGGCAGTTAACAATAATTAATCATAACACTAACTAAACACATACTTGGGAAAATTTTAACAATATTATAATGTTTCAAGAGATGGGAATACCAGACCAACTGACCTGCCTCTTGAGAAACATATATGCAGGTCAGGAAGCAACAGTTAGAACTGGACATGGAACAACAGACTGGTTCCAAATAGGAAAAGGAGTACGTCAAGGCTGTATATTGTCACCCTGCTTATTTGACCTATATGCAGAGTACATCATGAGAAACGCTGGGCTGGAAGAAACACAAGCTGGAATCAAGATTGCCGGGAGAAATGTCAATGACCTCAGGTATGCAGATATGACACCACCCTTATGGCAGCAAGTGAAGAGGAACTAAAAAGCCTCTTGATGAAAGTGAAAGTGGACAGTGAAAAAGTTGGATTAAAGCTCAACATTCAGAAAACTAAGATCATGGCACCTGGTCCCATCACTTCATGGGAAATAGATGGG
>SJXQ01011432.1:0-20276 GCA_006408695.1 Aepyceros melampus
TGTCCTCATCTCTTTGCTTATCTCCAGATTATTATTGTTGACTCCATCTTTGAAGTGAAAATTTTACCATAGTAGGATCTCAGCACTACAGAGCATTTATTGGCAAGAAGCCCAAGGGATAAATAGCAAATGAGTGGATGTGTCCTTGTGGCCCCTGAGGCAAAGATAGCACAGTTAGTATTAATATTTTTCCTACTGTGAAAAGAAAGACCAAGGGCTAAGCTGAGACCTGGAATAAGATATTCCTATAAAGACATCCATAGCAGTTCAGTTTACTTTCCAGCATCCAAACACACAGAGCACGAACATGCTCTGTGCAAAAATTCGGTATCAGATTTTAGAAAATAGGCATTGAGATATAAAGTCAGACATTCTTTACTAACCCAGGTGATTATCTGTATTACTCTTTTAAAAATGAATTACTATTGTGAAAGGAGGAATAGAAACATTTATTTTCCATTCCTGAGGTGGGTGTTATTTAAACAGTTTCATATGAACACATGCTAATATAGTTGTAATTTGACTCTGGCAATTTTGGTGTTTTTTTATTTATTTATATTTTTAAATTTAAATTTATTTACTTTAATTGGAAGCTAATTACTTTACAAATTGTATTGGTTTTGCCATAAATCAACATGTTCTTGTTTTTTTTTTTTTTAAATATCTTCCTTTATCCTTCCTATAATCATCTTTGGGCTTCCCTGGTGGCTCAGGCAGTAAAGAATCTGCCCACAGTGCAAAAGATCCCCGTTCAATCCCTGGGTCAGGAAGATCCCCTGGAGAACGGAATGGCTACTCACTCCAGTATTCTTGTTTGGAGAATTCCATGGACGGAGGAGCCTGGCAAGCTATAGTGTAGGGGGTCGCAAAGCACTGGACATGACTGAGTGACTGACACTATTATTACTACTAAAATCATCCTATGGCTGGACATATTAGCATAGTCCTTTGCATTGTTCTAACAGCCAAATATAACCTGTATACCTTTTCCATTTAGGCCACAGAGATTAGTTGGCACTGTGCCTACTGAGTTATTAATGATAGTTAGCTTGCAGAGGACTTTTAAAATAAACCATACTGCATTCAATTCATGATACTTGTGGCTCATTATGACTTTATAATAATGTTATAACTTTAAGAAAGGTATTTATGATTTTTGATTAAGAAAAGAAAAAATTAAGAAAAATTAAGGAAAAATTAAGAAAAAATCTTTGCATTGCCTTGCAATGTCAATACAAAAGAACGAGAAAAGCATAATGAGTCTTCCAAATGCATTTTTCACAACATAGTTGTAAACAATTTGATTTCTAAAACAATGCTTCTTTCCAAGAGAAAACATAATTGCCTTCTACTAGTAAAGTTAACAATAACCAATAATTTTAATTTTTGGTTGTTAAACCACAAAGTATAGTGAAATCTTTTAAGACAGAGGTCCCCAAACCCCTGTTCAGAATAGGGCTGCAGAGCAGGAGGGGAGTGGCCAGTGAATGAGTAAAGCTTCATCTTTATCTGTAGCTCCCCATCACTCCCCATTGCTCACATTACTGCCTGAACTGTCCCCTTCTTCCTCCGTGGAAAACTTGTCTTCCACAAAATCAGTCCCTGGTGCCAAAAAGGTTGGGAACTGCTGTTGCATTACTTGGGGATGAATTCATTGGTTTTGAAAAAGGATCATTTGATAGATCTTTACTTTTCTGCTCATCTATAAATGTTAATATCAAATATAGACATCACTAAAATTATTTAATTATAGCTCTATGAGATTGTAGAGGCCTGTCCTGAGTATATCTGAATGAGAAGATGACAGGTCTCTCCTCTTCTGCATATGTACATAAACACTTGGTTCTGCTTATGTTTCCATTTCATTCCAATGAATAATATGGGAAGACAGTCACTTGTATTTAGACAAGTAGAGTGAAAATAAGGGTTAAAATATATCATGAAGAAAGAGAAGAATAAGGAAGATTAAAGGAAAAAGGAAGAAAAAAGAAAATATTGTTCAAAAATAAAAGAAACGGTATGTGATTAGAGTTTTTCATTCAGGTACATTTAAATTTATATGATAATATACATAAAAATAAAATACTTATATTTTATTTAAAAGCTAAGATCAATCAACTAAAAACACAAATTAATTTTAAAACCTTGATGAGAGGCAATTTCTTTGTAAATAATTGAGAGCCAGTTGAATTCTTCTTTGCAAAGTGACACATATGGGTTTGTACTATGCATTCATTTGACAATTAAGATTGATGATTTGGTAAAAAAAAATTATTTGGAGTATTGCCACAAGAAATCTATGAAGAAGGAATTTTTAGAAATTTACTTATTGTTTCTAATTTGAGAGATATACTTTGATCAATTATGCTGGGAGGGCAAGTCTGGGTCTTTGATGATTTGTTCTGTACAAAACAAAGAAATATAGCCATGCAGTTATCATAAAACACTGATAAGGAATTTGTAATTTGCTATAAGAAGGGAGAAATTGGAGTTTGGGAAGGGAAGTAGGCAGGCAACAAGGCACATAAGTCTGGGCTCTCTGGGGAAGGGCAGCCAGACAAAAATGATCGTCTATGAGGAGGCCAAAGAACTTTTAAGGATAACAGGACATGCAAGCATTTCTGACATATAAAAGTTTTTCACCATGCAAAATCTTCACTAAAAATGAGCAAAAGTGATTCTGTTGTCTGTCTAGGTTAAAGCTGTAAGGTAGAAAGTAAGTGCTCATGGAAAGAATTAGTATATCAGAGTCCAGAATTGGTAACGTATAACTGCCATGAAAATATTAACTGTCAAAATTTTGCTAACTTTTTAAGGAAAACTTCTCACTGTTTCTGAATAACACTGGAAATTGAAATCAACTCAAAGATCCAAGCAGATGATGTGAGGTTTGTTTGTTACTTTGTGAACAAGCTCCCTATACCTTAACAATGCCACAGGTGTAACCAAGTGCATTAAAGTTTTAGAAGCCTGACCCTACATTACTGACAGGCCAAATCCACATTGTGCTCAATACAGAAGTGAGATAAATGCTAATCCATGATTTCTCATCTGGACATCTGAGAGCTATTTATGCCTTGTGCCTGGTGTAAAAACAGCTTTTTATTTTTTAGCCTAGAATTTCTCCCTCCTTAGGCCTTCAAGCACAAGTTCATTGCCCATGCTGGGGAATTATTATCCAAGGCAGGCACCATGCTATCTGCAACTCAGAAATTTTTTCCCTAATTTTATTTTTAGGTTTTAAAAATATCCATCTTGCAAATAATTCCTGGTGGACTCTACAAATGTTTATCAAACAAGCCTAGAAACAAGCTGGATCAAAATCTTATAACATTATATCCAATTATAAAGGGATACAGTGGTATGGTTGGGAGAGAGGTCTCTAAAGCTACATTGCCTGGATTTGAATACTTGCTTTTCCATTTACTTTCTGTAGGATCTTAGGCAAACCACAAAATATTCCCTCAATTCCCTCATCTATAAAATAGAGCTAATTGTAGCACCTATACATTAATGAGTTAACCTGCACAATTATAAAGGGATACAGTGGTATGGTTGGGAGAGAGGTCTCTAAAGCTACATTGCCTGGATTTGAATACTTGCTTTTCCATTTACTTTCTGTGGGATCTTAGGCAAACCACAAAATATTCCCTCAATTCCCTCATCTATAAAATAGAGCTAATTGTAGCACCTATACATTAATGAGTTAACCTGCATGTGTGAGTGATAACTTGCTTCAGTGGTGTCCAACTCTGTGCGGCCTGGACTGTAGCCTGCCAGGCTCCTCTCTGTCCATGGGATGTTTCAGGCAAGAATACTGGAGAGTGTTTCCATTTCCTCTTCCTGGGAAATTGGGGGATTTTCCTGATCCAGGGATCAAACCTGCGTCTCTTCAGTCTCCTGCACTGGCAGGTGGATTCTTTATCTGTAGTGCCATCTGAGAATATGTGAATGTATTTTTTATCTTGTTTTGTTTTAGAAAATTTCCCAGTATAGAAAGCACTGAAGTGAAGTGAAGTCGCTCAGTCGTGTCCGATTCTTTGCGATCCCAGGCTCCTCTGTCCATGGAATTCTCCAGGCAAGAATACTGGAGTGGGTTGCCATTTCCTTCTCCAAGGGATCTTCCTGACCCAGGGATCAAACCCAGGTCTCCTGCATTGCAGGCAGATGTTTTACCATTGAGCTACCAGGGAAGCCATAGAAAGCATTAGACAATAGTAAATATTAGAAACATTATATAATATTGAACAATAAATATTAGATACTATTGATCCCTAGATAGCAATATAATTTAGTCACTAATTCTCCAGGCAAGAATACTTAAATAGGTAGCCATTCCCTTCTCCAGAGGGCTTTTCCTGACCCAAGGATTAAACCCAGGTCTCCTGTATTGCAGGAGGATTCTTCACCATCTGAGTCATCAGGGAAGTGCACTCATACACTCAATAAATATTTATTAAGTTCCTAATATGTACTAAATAGCTTCTTAGGTGGCTCAGGTGGTAAAGAATCTGCTTGCTGATGCCGGAAGTGTGGGTTCAATCCCTGGGTCAGGAAGATCTCCTGAAGAGGAAATGGCAGCCCACTCCAGTATTCTTACCTGGAAAATTCTATGGATAGAGAAGCCTGGCAGGCTACAGTCCATGGGGTCCAAAGTCAGACATGCTGAACATGTCCATCCAATATGTACTATGACTGTGCTAGTGTTTAGGAACACAGTGATGAGAATATTTAATGCCCAGGTGAAAAAGAACCTTCCTGCTAGTGCAAGAGATGTGTGAGATGAGGCTTTGATCCCTGAGTCAGGAAGGTCCCCTGGAGGAGGGCATGGCAACCCATTCCAGTAATCTTGCTTGGATTATCCCATGGACAAATGATCCTGGTGGGCCACAGTCACTAGGGTCGCAAAGAGTCGGACACAACTGAAGCAACTTAGCACATCCACAAAAAAGTATGCAGTTTATTAGATAGGCAAGCTAATTCTAAAAACACTAATAATAATGAGTCTAATATATGAGAAGAGGTGGGAAAATAATCAAAGAAGCTATTAGGCTGATTTGTAAGCACACATAGAACATCACAGAACAGGCAACATTAATCTAAAATTTGAAAGAAGAGTTAGATTTTTCTGATAAGTCAGCTTGGGTATTTCTAAGAAAAAATATCCAATGCAAAGATTTTGCTGCAAATGTGAATTGTGCTTGGAAACTGCAAATAATTATAAATCCCTGTAGCATAAAGTTTGGGGATGTTGGTGGTGGACGAGGGGCGGGTGGGATTATAAAGGCTCTGAGAGTCATGTAGTAAACATTACAATCTCTTTCGGGTGGTGAGAACCCAATGAAGAGTTTTGAACAAGGATGTTTCAATGATGTGGTTTACATGATGGGTCTCCCTGCAAGATGTGATGACAGAAGGACTCAGGTACCAGGAACCAGCGAGGCAGCTGTTGGGTGTTCAGGCAAAGTATGGTGATGAGTTTGTTGATTAAGGGAAGCTAGTGGGAAAGAAGACAAGCAGTTTAAGAAATATGTAAGAGGGAGAAAAGTCACAGCTTACATGATTGCCCACATGGTGCGAATGTAGAAACATGAGGAAAGAATGACTTCTGTGTTTATAGCTAAATGATGTTTAATAGATGGTGAAACTGACATGAAGTGCTAACTTCTCTTCTCTAGCCTGAAACACTCAGCAATGTGGATGACCTTTACTCTACAAGGTTATTTAAAAATGCATAGGAATGACCTTCATGTGGATGATTGTCACCTGCCATTTCTATGTAAGAATACATTAATACAATTCACCACATTAATCATCACACTGAAATATAGCTTAATAGCTGAACCTTGGAAATATAAACCATAAGACATATTTAGGATTTAGATACGGAAGACAGCACTGTGAGAGCCCTGCTTCAGGAAAAGCAGCAGAGTTTACTGAGGGTGGAAAGTGGAGGCAGATAAACTAGAGACAATACCAATAGACACACACATATACAATGAGCAGTTAGGAATAAAGTGATAGAGGAAGTTATGAGCAAATTAAAACTTATAAAAAGGTACATGAGGGTCAATCAGATCTCAGACTTTCATTCGATGGGTCTGTGCTGATTATTTAGGCAAGTGAATAGTAGACAGTGTATAATATTTAGACATGCTTATATGGACTAACTACAACTAGTATCAGTTTGTTAGCCAAAAGTATTGCATCTACATTAGGTCATATTAAAGAGAAATATTAAGACAAGGAGGTCAAGGTTGATTTCTCATCTGAGAATCTCCAATACTCAATAATTTCTCTCCATTATCTTGTAATGTTTAGAGTTTAAATATTTTATTTTATGATTTTTTAACATATAGCTTAGCTTCTTCATAATATATGAAAAGTAGTTCATGAAATTATTAAAATGTTGGAATAAATTTAGCTACCCAAATGCAACTAAATTCAGAAACATTTCTCAAGCTCTGACTTGTAAGACTACAAGATATTAATAATTGCATGTAAATGAGTGATAAAAATTAACTTTTATTTTGATGTATTGATTGGCTTTATAAAAATATTATACTAGAAGTAAATCAAATTACATAAAATCTATGGTCTATCTTTCTCATATAAATATTGTATTCATATCCTTAAATTGATTATTGTAATCCCTGAGCTTGATATGGACTTCCCAGGTGGCTCTAGGGGTAAAGAACCCTCCTGCCAATGCTAGAGTAGTGAGAGATGCTGGTTAGATCCCTGGGTTAGGAAGATCCCCTGGAGGAGGGCATGGCAACCCATTCCAGTACTCTTACCTGGAGAATCCCATGGACAGAGTCCAGGCTACAGTCCATAAGGTCGCAATCAGACACGACTGAAGTAACTTAGCATATTCATATGCACTTGATATAAGGTGTTTTTAGGAACTTGAGGAATTTTCCCCTTGATCCCAGGAAACATTTGCAGAGTAACAACTCTGTATTAGATAATGGGGCTCAGAGATAAGACATGATTTCTGCACTTAGGAACTCACAGTTTAGTGGCCAGACATAGATAATGCAATGTTTAACTATAATTCAGCTTGTTAGGTGGTGTTATCTGCAAGGCCAACTTTATGATAAACACTGTAAATAATAGTTATTCCTTACTTCTTTTGAGTCAGGCACTATGTATGACATTATCTCTAATTACTACAAAAACCCTGTCAGGCCGTTTTTCTTTTGGCTTTTATAGATCACGAAAAGGAAGATTAAAGAGCTGATACTTGTTAATGTCATAGCTGCAAAAAGGGTGTTTCGAGTCAAGATTACATTCCAAGGCCAGCTGACCGTGTTTGCAACTTCATGAGTTACATGTCATTCACTATTCAATGAAACTATTTTTCAGAGCATAATGATGTAAACACAACTTGTATGTGTAAAATTTATTTTCTTGGATTATCTAAGTAATTTGTATGTGATTGAACTGCTATATCTGTCCAAAACAAAGAATGACAAACTCTAGCTTCTTGTCAATAAATTGTCTACTACATTTGAAGAATTAAAGACGTTGTCTTAGTGATATTTTTTGAAGCCAGAGAGTTTTGTTTGGTGTCTTTCTGTCTTCACTGGGATTTGCTGAGCTACAATAAATCTGTCCCTTTCAAAATCTCTTGGCTTTCAGAAAATACCTGCTGTCTAATGTGGAGCAAAGCAGGACATAAGCCCTACAGGTACATGTAGACAGCTCTAGGAGGGATGAATTGGGACATGGCCAATGTAAGCTGGCAGCTGAATCATTTGGCACTAAAATTAAATTCATCAGAATTATGCTCCCAAAAATATAGGTTGAAAATATATAACACATTGTTAATTTGAAAGAATAACACAGAGATGATTTTTTGTTATATGAACTTATCTGAAGCAATGTAAGCATTTGTTGTTTGAAGAAAGCAACCCTTCCATAAACTACATTGACTTTACACCATTTTGGCTTGAATTTCTTTTTAGGTACTTAAACAGTGCAAATTCCCACTTTCCATCTCTCTGTTTCACTCTGTGTTATTAAAACTTGAAAAAAGTTTTCACCACTTGAATACTCCTAGTCTCTATCTCAATAATATTTAGCACTGTGTATGTCAAAGTGAGTTTCCTGGCTAGTGGACATTCCTCAAAGTCAACTAATATTAGATAAATGGAAACATTCACACATTTTTGATGGGACAAGTCCTCGGACAAATCATACTGAATGGAAATTTCGCAATATATTAAAAAAATTAGGACATACTTATCTCCTAAGCAATTTTCTATGGGAATACATCTCACAAAAAAAATACAGAAGAAAGCATGAATAAATATGGAACAGGTATTCATCAAAGAAATTGATATTTGTAATAGTTGGGAAAAATAAATATTTATTAAAAGCTGAATGGTTGTCTACTCCATCTCTGGCTCTTAGTGACTACTAGTCTGTTGTCCAGTTGTATAATTTTGCTATCATGAAAATGTAATATAAATAAAAATATGGAATATGTAATCTTTAGGGATTGGTTTTTTCATCCAGAATTGTTTGAAAATGCATTCAAGTCACTGCATGAATCAAAAGTGTTTTTTAAATTGTTAAACAATTTTCCCTATGTGAGGGTAAACACAGTTACAGAGTTGCAAGTTTACTTTTTAAAGACACTGTTAAACTATGTTCCAGACTATTTGTATTCTTTTATGTCACTACCAGTAAAGTATGAGTTATCTGGAATTTCCCAGTGGCATTTGTTTTTGTTACTATTTATCTTTGCCAGCATTTGTTGTTTCTTTTAATTTTAGTCATCCTGATAGGTGTGTGGTGAGAGCGCACTGAGAGTTTCATTTCTTTATGGCTAACGGTGTCAAACTTTTTTTGATGTTCTTTGTTTCGTCTTGTATTCCCTTCAGTGAAACATCTATTCATTTTTTTTTCATAATTTTGTTCTATTTTGTTCATGACATTTAGATTTACAACTCTAGCATCTAAATCAAAATAATAATATTCATACGGATGTAATCAAATCTTAGTTTTTAGAACAGTTTAGGTAATTTTCTCATTTAGTCAAAAGCAATGTGGAGTCATATGGGCTAGAAAATAAAATTATAATACACCCAGACCTAAGAAATTCAGATTAGCCAAAAATATTTAGATGGACTAAAATTTACATTGCGCGAGATAAAATATATAATTATTAACACTACTATTCTGTGGGATATTTCCACTGAATTCAATCTTTTTTTATGATATATTATTAATAGCTTATAACTGTTAGATGATATTTATTCCACTTAACTTTATTTCACACTAGATTGATGAGAATTTTATCTCAAAGTACTGGTAGAATATTGCATAATTTTTACATTAATTTTATTTTTAGGGTGTTTCATTATCAATTTCTAAATATGAAAGCTGATTCTTCTGAAACATGTTATTACTTGCTAAATCGCAGAATATAAATGTGATATTATTTACATGTTAAAAGTCTTGCATTTGAATGAGATATAATGTAGACTCAAAATTTTTTTTAATATACTAACCTATCACTGCTGATCATTTTGACTTTTTACACAGAATTATAACTAAGATCAGTATGTAAACAGTTATATTTTCTTGAGTTCAGTTTTAAAGCAGACTTAGATCATAGAAAATAATAATGAGCTTCATATACTATTATTTTTTAGTTCTGCATTTATAAATAAATTCTATATGCATTTAGCTACAGTCCCTCCTATATTGTGCATTAACCTCCACCCCAACCTACTTACAGACATCACAGTTGGAGAGGAAGACAGAAGATTTTTTATTTGAAAACTATAATGACATTGGGAATTTAAGTTAAAGAAAGCTTTATACTAATGACAAAAAGATGAAATATTCAGAGATTTCTACCCATTAAAGTCTACAAAACATTGTGAAGATAATACTTTGGCCACCTGATGGGAAGAGTCAATTCTTTGAAAAAGATCCTGATGCTGGGAAAGATTGAGGGCAAGAGGAAAAAGGGACAACAGAGGATGAGATGGTTGGATGGAATCACTGAGGCAATGGACATGAGTTTGAGCAAACTCTGGGAAATAAAAAAGGACAGAGAAGCCTGGTGTGCTGCAGTTCATGGGGTCACAAAGAGTCAGACATGACTTAGTGACTGAACAACAAGTAAATGCAAATATGTACCATGATTGGGGATTGGAAAAAAATATTATGTTTAGATATTGAATTTCTTCCAAAATGATTTATAGTATCAGTGCAATATCAACCTATTTCCTGAAATTGTTTTTGTAGAAACTGACCACTCAATTACGAAATTCGTATAGAAAAGCATAAGAGAACCAAACAAATTTAAAAACTAACAAATAAATTAGATAACTCAGACTATCAGAAATCAAGGGAAAAAAAGCTAAGAGAATTCAAGGCAGTATTATCTTGAAAAGACATATATACCAATGAAACATAACAGAGTCCAGAAATATACCCACATATATAAATGTATTGATTTTTGACAATGGGGTCAAATTAATTCAGAGGGAAAGATAATTGTCTTTTGAACAAAGGTTGCTGTAATAAATAGACTTTCATACACAAAAGCAAGTGTATGACTTCACATTATATACAAATTAACTTGAATGAATAGATATAAAGATAAAACAAACTAACAATTTTAGTCAAAACATAAAAAGTTTTTGTATCTTAGGCAAATATTTCTTTTAGAACAAAAGAACATGAACCATAAAGAAAAAAAGAACTAATACATTAAGCTATCAAAATTTAAAATGTATGCTCTTCAGAAAACACCGTAAAAATTAAAATATAAGCAGTGGAATGGCAGAAAACAGTTGCAAAAAACCTATCTGATGAAGGACTTGTATCCAAACTATATGAAGCGCTCTCACAACTCAATAATAAAAATAAAACACCACCTAAAATTATAGGGCTCAAGATGTGAACAAAAGAGCACACATGAATAGCAAATAAACTATGAAAAGATGCTCGGCATCATTAGTCATGAGGGAAATGCAAATTAAACTCATGATGAGATACTTCTACATATCTGCTATAATGCTTACATTTATAAAAACTGGTGCTTTGGCAATTCCAAATCCCAGTGAAGATGCAGAGCAACTGGACCCTCCTACATTATTTTGGAAAAACAGTATGGTACAGCACTTTGAAACACTGTTTGGCACTTTCTTATAAATTTAAGTATATAATGAATATATGAACAAACAATTTCATTTCTAGGTATCCAAGAGTAATGAAAACATATATCTACATAAAGACTTGTACACAAATAGTTATGGTAGTTGTATTCATAATTGCCAAAACTGGCAACAACCTAAATGACTATCAATTGCAAATGGATTAAAAAAGGTGGTTTTCTATACAATGGAATATGTGTGCGTGTATGAGCATTTGGTCGCTAAGTCATTTCAGACTCTACACAATTCCATGGACTGTAGCTGCTAGGCTCCTCTGTCCTGGATTTCTCCAGGCAAGAATACTGGAGTGAGTTGTCATTTCCTCCTCTAGAAGATTTTCTCTACACAGGGATCCAACACACGTCTTCTGTGTCTCCTGCCTTAGCAAGTGGATTCTCACCACTGAGCCATCTGGCAGCCCATACAATGGAATACTTCTCAGTAATCAAAGGAATGAACTACTTATATATACATCAGTATGGATGAATCACTACAACATTATACTAAGCGAAATAAATCATACATAAGGTTACAGATTTTATGATGGCATTTATAAGGCCTTGTGGAAAAGACAACTATAAAGACAAATTAGATCAGTCATTTTCAGGGATTTGGGATGGGAATGAGTACAAAGTATATGGTGGAAGTTTCAGGAGATGAAAATACATCTTGATTGTGATTCAGTTTCAATACTATATTCACTTGGAAAAACTCATTGAACTGCATGTTTTAAAAAAGATGATATTAATGTAAATTATACTACTGACTTAAAATGCATTAAATTAAAATAAACATAGTTTTCATAAAATTTCATAAAATTTGGAAAAGTGTTTTTAATTACTAGATTGGTATAGTCTTCCTTATTACTTATAACTATGGTCAATCACTAGTAGTATTTCAAAGGGCATAGAATTCTAAAATTAGATAGTGTATTTTCTATCCTCTGGGAACTCACGACAGAGATCATTGTAACTGAAGATGCTTGATTATTGTCAAGGCTTAAAATAATGTCATGAACAATCAGTGGTATAATAAATGTTTTGTGGTGATAACACTATACATATTTTTGTTATTTAAATTTTTAAGTCAGTATTTGCATTTCATTATTAGAATTCTTACAGTTATGTATGCAATGCTTTCTAATTTTAGGATCTCTTTTCAATTTATGCAACACAGGGGCAGAGAGCTTTCTAATAACTCAATCTAAAATTAAAAGAACAAAATGCTTATCTAAGAAATAGATATTCTGAAACAAAACCCAATTAAAAATTACTGTGGGGACAAAAGGAATCCCTCATCTGGTAACCCATGATGCTCATACCATCTGTTACCCTGATCCCCGCCTCAAGGTGAATGATACCATTCAGACTGACTTGGAGACTGGCAAGATTACTGATTTCATCAAATTTGACACTGGTAACCTGTGCATGGTGACTAGAGGTGCTAACCTGGGAAGAATTGGTGTGATTACAAACCGGGAGAGACACCCAGGTTCTTTTGATGTAGTTCATGTGAAAGATGCAAACGGCAACAGCTTTGCCACACGGCTCTCTAACATTTTCGTTTTTGCCAAAGGCAACAAACCATGGATCTCTCTTCCCCATGGAAAGGGTATTTGCCTTACCATTGCTGAGGAGAGAGATAAGAGATTGGCAGCCAAACAGAGCAGTGGATAAAATGATCTCTATGTGATGTGATTGAAAAGTCTTTGTAATTGAAGATAATACCAAGTGAAAAAAAATTACTTTTCCATTTTGCATTAATCTGAGAAAGGCATACTATACATAGATCAAACTGAGAAAACAAATTAGAGTAAACTGTTTTTATTGTAAGGGGAAGGTGGAATGTGCCTCTTTTTTGAACTCTCAACACTTAACACCACTATACCCCAATGTTCATTGCAACACTGTTTATAATATCCAGGACATGGAAGCAACCTAGATGTCCATCAGCAGATGAATGGATAAGAAAGCTGCGGTACATATATACAATGGAATATTACTCAGCAATTAAAAAGAATACATTTGAATCAGTTCTAATGAGGTGGATGAAACTGGAGCCTATCATACAGAGTGAAGTAAGCCAGAAAGAAAAACACCAATACACTATACTAATGCATATATATGGAATTTAGAAAGAAGGTAACGATAACCCTGTATGTGAGACAGCAAAAGAGACACAGATGTATTGAACAGTCTTTGGATTCTGTGAGAGAGGGAGAGGGTGGGATGATATGGGAGATGGCACTGAAACATGTAAAATATCACATGTGAAATGAAAAAAAAAATTTAAAACAAAGTCAAAATTTTTCTTTCTGCAATCACATTTGAATATTGCCAAGGTGATGCTAAAGCCAAGAAAATGTTACATTCTGTAGTCAAAAGATTTTTAAATTGTTTTGGAAAACTGAAATGCATTTAATCAAATTAAACACTTAATGGTTCTTAGGAGTTAAAGGTGTTTCTAATGTTAAGCACTAACAAAAGCAGTTTATTTACTGAGGAGTAGTCAGGTACATACTTAAAATCACCTTTTTGTTGTTTCCAAGTAAAAGCATCTGTAACCTTCTTTGGGAGATATAGAGTCATAGGTATATGAAAAAAAAAAAAAAAGTTCATAGCAAGTCTAAGCCAGAGAGTGAGGAGTGAGGAAATTAGGGAAGACTGTATAGGAGACCTGCCGGGGTCCAGCCCCGGTGGATCCAGGGTGATTCAAAGCGGAGATGGATAGGCGAGAAAAACACTTATTTATTTAAAAATATAAGATTAGATTAGGAAATAATAGTATAGTAGGAAAATTTAGTGGAGAAAAGAAGGCTGAATAACTTTGTTTATGTGGAAAGCCAATAAAGTTCCAGACAAGGAGCTTGCACCATCTACGTTAGGCCATCGGCATCCGTTTGAATATCGGAGAGTGCCCTGCCCTGGGCTCTCTCTCTTACGGATCTTAGCAGCCGGGGCAAGTAAGTAGACATGGGGAGCCTCCATGCCCCAGATGGGAATTCAGCCAGAAATTAGAGAAAATAGGAGACGCGGGGGAAACCAATCCTTCCAATGACTGGCCCCCTCCTCTGTTGTCTAGAAAGGCCTTTTATACCTTCTTAGATTGTACACAGAGATCAATGGGTAATACAAAATTATGCAGTGTTCAGTTCAGTTCAGTCACTCAGTCGTGTCCGACTCTTTGCGACCCCATGAATCGCAGCACGCCAGGCCTCCCTNCTGGAACAGTGTAAGTCTGTGTAGATACAGGGTGTGTCCTTCTTTTTATTTTTATATTATCTGTGCTATACAGTGTGTATATATATATATATATATATATATATAATTATTATTATTTATCTATTTTATTTTAGTCATATGTCATGTGGGATCTTAGTTCTCTGACCAGGGATCAAACCCATGTCACCTGCGTTGGAAGTGTGAAATCTTAACCAGTGGAACCAGGAAAGTCCTACGGGGGTATCTTTCTCCCAGCAAATGTTCTCCTACCTGATATTCTACTAAATCTAGTCCTTCCCTCAAATCTTTAGTTCTGATTGATCTGATATCCTAGGTCCTGTCATGGAGATCCTGGGCATGTGCTATCCTGGGAACCCTGAATAGCATGCAGTTCAGTTCAGTCGCGCAGTCGTGTTCGACTCTATGCAACCCCATGAATCACAGTATGCCAGGCCTCCCTGTTCATCACCAACTCCCGGAGTTCACTCAGACTCATGTCCATTGAGTCCGTGATGCCATCCAGCCATCTCATCCTCGGTCGTCCCCTTCTCCTCCTGCCCCCAATCCCTCCCAGCATCAGGGTCTTTTCCAATGAGTCAACCCTTCGCATGAGGTGGCCAAAGTACTGGAGTTTCAGTTTTAGCATCATTCCTTCCAAAGAAATCCCAGGGCTGATCTCCTTCAGAATGGACTGGTTGGATCTCCTTGCAGTCCAAGGGACTCTCAAGAGTCTTCTCCAACACCACAGTTCAAAAGCATCAATTCTTCGGCACTCAGCCTTCTTCACAGTCCAACTCTCACATCCATACATGACCACAGGAAAAACCATAGCCTTGACTAGATGGACCTTAGTCAGCAAAGTAATGTCTCTGCTTTTGAATATACTATCTAGGTTGGTCATAACTTTTCTTCCAAGGAGTAAGCGTCTTTTAATTTCATGGCTGCAGTCACCATCTGCAGTGATTTTGGAGCCCCCCAAAATAAAGTCTGACACTGTTTCTACTGTTTCCCCATCTATTTCCATGAAGTGATGGGGCCAGATGCCATGATCTTCGTTTTCTGAATGTTGAGCCAACTCTTTCACTTTCAACAAGAGGCTTTTTAGCTCCTCTTCACCATACCCTAATTCTGGGGTTTCCAAGTGACTTAGGGGTAAATAACTCACTTGCCAATGCAGGAGGTGTGGGCTCAATTCCTGGGTCAGGAAGATCCCTGAAGAAGGAAATAACAACACACTCCAGTATTCTTGCCTAGGAAATCCCATGGACAGAGGAACCAGATGTGCTAGAGTCCAGCTCTCACAAGGAGACGGACACAACTTAACAACTGAGCAAGAGTATAACTCTAATTCTGCCTCAGGTAAGTCACTTAGCCCCAGGAACCCATCTCCTCTTGTGATTTTGTTGGTTGCCTCTAAATATATTATGTTTATTTCTGTATTTTCAAGTCCAATTTTTTTTTCAACTTTCCATATATCCAAATGCTACTACACATTGCTACCTGAATATTCTCAAAATGCACGTCTAAATATTTTTACCTGTGTGTTTGAGCTCCTGTATACCAGGAATTATTATTAAATTAACATGGAATATAGTCTACTAGGCTAATAAACTGGAGAAGGCAATGGCACCCCACTCCAGTACTCTTGCCTGGAAAATCCCATGGACGGAGGAGCCTGGTAGGCTGCAGTCCATGGGGTTGCTAAGAGTTGGACATGACTGAGCAACTTCACTTTCACTTTCATATTTATGTTTATTTAGGTTTATAACATAACATATATGTTATATATGTTAAGTGAAAGTGAAGTCGCTCAGTTGTGTCCGATTATTTTCAACCACATGGAATATAGTCTACTAGGCTAATAAACTGGAGAAGGCAATGGCACCCCACTCCAGTACTCTTGCTTGGAAAATCCCATGGGCAGAGGAGCCTGGTAGGCTGCGGTCCATGGGGTCGCTAAGAGTCAGACATGACTGAGCTACTTCACTTTGACTTTTCACTTTCATGTATTGGAGAAAGAAATGTCAACCCACTCCAGTGTTCTGCCTGGAGAATCCCAGGGACTGGGGAGGCTGGTGGGCCGACGTCTATGGGGTTGCACAGAGTTGGACACGACTAAAGTGACTTAGCAGCAGGATAATAAACATATATTTAACATATATGTTAAATGATTTACATAAAATATTTATAATCCTCACAGCACAGCAGCCCCCTGAGGTAGGTAGCAGTTTATCTGAGAAGAATCAATTGAATGTCTACAAAGCACCAATAATCCTGCTAGGTACTGGAGCATCACAATGAAAAGATTAAGGCCTTGCTCTCATGGACCTTAAATTCTGATAGAATTAATCTTATGTTATTGGTGAGGAACTGAAACTCAGAGGGTCTGATGGGCAACCAGTGGTCCCAGACTTAGTGAGTGACAGATTTATGATTTATTCTCATGCATTTCACACTGTACCATACCGACCAATGTGTACTAGGCTCCTCTAGGTCAAGTATTGGTGCTATTTCTGTAAAGGCGTAGACAGGAAACACTTCAGGCTTTAGGGGCTACGGTGTCTCTGTCATAGCTGTTCAACTCTGCCTTTGGAGCAGAAAGACAGTCACAGACACTATGTAAATAAATATGCAAGGCTGTGTTTTCATGAAGCTTTATTTATGACTGGAGGGCCTTAGCTTGTTGACATGTGTTCTAGGTGATTCCTTTCATCCCTGAGATTATGCTTTTTTCTATTAACAATACTATATCCTCTAGTGATGCATGTGAAAGCTTTGGATTCCTCTACACATGCTCCTCTTCTTTCACTGTCCACTTTTTCCTTCCAACTCACTCACTGTGGTTCATCAATAACAGCTCTTTCATAATGTCAATTGCAATATTAATTAGATGACTTCTAAGGTTAACTGCATATAATTCTAAATCACTGGGACCAAAGTTTAGCCTAGAAAGAAAACCAGTGATGGTAGAATAAAATAAGGTTAGCATTAAAAGAGACCGTGGAGAAAATCACCCTATGGCATTTGAGTGTGGTATATAAAGTAAGCACAGACTTGGAGAAGCCAGGTTATATATCAGAGAAAGACATAATATAAGCATAACCTCCTTCTTGCTTTCCTTTCTCCCTTCCTCTATTTTTTTTCCCCTTGGTAATCCATGACAATACCTGTGATGCTCCAGAAACAAATGTGTTCTTCATCAAACTGGAAAAAACATAAATTCTCACCCTCTAGGCTCTATTTTCTCTTATTACCAACCCTAGTCAATAATGGTCTTCCACAAACCTCTGATCTAGCTCCTCATAATCCATGAAGGTCAGTAAAGCCGTCCCACAATCCAGAATCCCCTTTCTTGAGATACCACGTGTCAGTTATGGGCTCTACCTAGTAGGGGATAGAGATGAAGTGAGCTAGAGTAGGTGGTTTTGATGTGAAAATAAGAATATTTGTTTTCTACTGCTGCTGTGTAAATAATCATAAATTTAGTGACTTAACACAAATATATTCTCTATGGTTCTGGAGGTCAGAAGTTCAAAATGCATTTCACTGTGCTAAAATCAAGTGTTGATAAGACTGCATTCTTCCTGGAGGCTCTAAGAGAGAATGCATTTCCTTGCCTTTCCAACGTTTTTGGCTCCCACATTACTTCTCTTATGGTTCAGCAATTCCATGATTCTGACCTCTGCTTCTACCATCACATCTCTTCTCTCTCTGACCTTCCTGCCTCCCTCACTCCCCTTGTGATTACATGGGTTTTAAACGTGCATCCAGGAGAATCCCCATTTCTTGAGATCCTTACCCCTTAATCACATATGCTAAATTCCCTGTGTTATGCAAGTAAATATACACAGGTTCCAGAGATTGGGACATGGACATCTTTGAGGTAAAGGACATTATTCTGTCTTCCATTCTAAGCTGTATGCACGGGAACATGCTTATTTATGGACATGAGATGTACTTCTGACTATATTGAAATACCAAATACAGATTGATGTTGAATCACTCGTTGATGCCACAAGTAGTTCTTAAGTATCCATTTTATGTTAGACACTGTAATGCAGAGAGGAGTGAGGAGAAGGATACATGGTTCTTTCCCCAGTCATCTCACAGCATGGGAAGACAGTGTGTTGAGAAAGTCAGCAAAAATATTTGAAAGGTATCCTTAAACATCTAATATTCTCCAACACACTCACACTTTCCATTTTGTTTAATGAACATGTATTGAGCACCAACTCTGTGTCCAGAACTGTGGTGGGCATTCAGCATACAGCAGGGATGATGAAAATTCCTTCCTCAGAAGAGTTTCTAATCTGGTGGAGAGATACACAAATGAACAAAGAAGTAAACAAGTTGAGATAGATGTTATAAAGTAAATCAAAGTGGCAGGGGGTGGGATTGCTTTAAATTGTTTGTCCAGACACAATCAGAGGATGACTTTGAATTGATGGCCTTTGAAAAGATGAGAAAGCACCAGCCATGCATAGGATTCGGGGCAGAGCATTTGAGGAGAGGAAGAAGAAAGTGCAAAGGTCCTGAGGCCAAGTAAAAGCTTAATGTGTTTGAGGCCAGAAAGAGAGACCATTTATCTGGAAGAAAGCAGGGTAGGAGATAGTCATATGTTTTAAAAATCACTTCTGGTTGACTTAAAGTGAATCAACTGCTCAGTCAGAGGATGTCCAAAGCCCTCTCAGCCAGTCACAGTCACGCTGAGGGTGTGTGCTTCACATTCTTTGTCTTCTGTTCGTGTATGGATTGTCCACTTGGAAGGTCAATAATCACTGTGTGGAGATGTTTACCATTTTGAGTTTCTCCTGGAGAACAAGTAGTTTCCCAACATTTTACTTCTAGCCATGCTTGTGATTTTTTTTTTTTTTAAGGCTTGTGAATTTTCAGATTCACCAACTGGAGTGTGGAAGAGATTACTAAGAGAGATGCTGTTGCCCTAGTAATAAGATTAGAAGCTGAGGGATAGGTAGAGGGAAAAGAATAGACACCTGGAAAAAAGAATTCAAGACTAGAATCAAGATCAACAGTGCAGACCTGGTAAAGAGTTCCTTCAGAAAAACTGTCTCAAGGATAAGGCTCCAGTGAAGAAACTGTTATGATTGTGGCTGCATGAGTCCCAAATGCTTCCCTGACCGCTCAGTTGGTAAAGAATTCGCCTGCAACGCAGGAGACCCAGGTTCGATTGCTGGGTCAGGAAGATACACTGGAGAAGGGATAGGCTATCCTCTCCAGTATTTGGGCTTCCTTGGTGGCTCAGATGGTAAAGCGGCTGCCTGCAAGGCGGGAGACCCGGGTTTGATTCCTGGGTCAGGAAGATTCCCTGGAGAAGGAAATGGCAATCCACTCCAGCACTCTTGCCTGGAAAATCCCATGGACGGAGGAGCCTGATAGGCTACAGTCCATGGGGTTGCAAAGAGTCAGACACGACTGAGCGACTTCACTTTCACTTTCACTTTCTGTGGCTCAGCTGGTAAGGAATCTGCCCGCAATGTGGGGTCACACAGAGTCGGACACGACTGAAGTGACTTAGCAGCAGCAGCAGCAATGTGGAAAACTTGGGTTCGATCCCTGGGTTGGGAAGATCCCATGGCGAATGGAAAGCCTACTCACTCCAATATTCTGGCCTGGAGAATTCCATGAACTTTATAGTTCATGGGGTCACAAAGAGTCGGACATGACTGAGCAACTTTCACTGAGTCCCAAATAGATCAAATACTTGGCAACTATCCACACTCCTTTCACTTTTTCCAGACGATCTAGAACTCAATTCAGTTCAGTTCAGTTCAGTCGCTCAGTCGTGTCCGACTCTGCGACCCCATGAATCAGAGCACGCCAGGCCTCCCTGTCCATCACCAACTCCCCGAGTTCA
>SJXQ01011433.1:9104-166297 GCA_006408695.1 Aepyceros melampus
CAATTTGATCTCTGGTTCCTCTGCCTTTTCTAAAACCAGCTTGAACATCAGGGAGTTCACGGTCCACATATTGCTGAAGCCTGGCTTGGAGAATTTTGAGCATTACTTTACTAGCATGTGAGATGAGTGCAATTGTGCGGTAGTTGGAGCATTCTTTGGCATTGCCTTTCTTTGGAATTGGAATGAAAACTGACCTTTTCCAGTCCTGTGGTCACTGCTGAGTTTTCCAAATTTGCTGACATACTGAGTGCAGCACTTTCACAGCATCATCTTTCAGGATTTGAAACAGCTCAACTGGAATTCCATCACCTCCACTAGCTTTGTTCATAGTGATGCTTTCTAAGGCCCACTTGACTTCACATTCCAAGATGTCTGGCTCTAGATTAGTCATCACATCATCATGATTATCTGGGTCATGAAGATCTTTTTTGTACAGTTCTTCCGTGTATTCTTGCCACCTCTTCTTAATATCTTCTCCTTCTGTTAGGTCCAGACCATTTGTGTCCTTTCTCAATCCCATCTTTGCATGAAATGTTCCCTTGGTATCTCTCATTTTCTTGAAGAGATCTCTAGTCTTTCCCCTTCTGTTCTTTTCCTCTATTTCTTTGCATTGATCACTGAAGAAGGCTTTCTTATCTTCTCTTGCTATTCTTTGGAACTCTGCATTCAGATGCTTATATCTTTCCTTTTCTCCTTTGCTTTTCACCTCTCTTCTTTTCACAGCTATTTGTAAGGCCTCCCCAGACAGCCATTTTGCTTTTTTGCATTTCTTTGCCATGTAGTAACAGACAAGTTTGACCTTAGAGTACAAAATGAAGCAGGACAAAGGCTAACAGAAATTTGTCAAGAGAACACATGGGTCATAGAAAAAACACTTTAACAACACAAGAAACAACTTTACACCTGGACATCACTGGATGGTCAATACCAAAATCAGATTGATTACATTCTTTGAAGCCCAAAATGGAGAAGCTCTATACATCAGCAAAATAAGACTGGGAGCTGGCTGTGGCTCAAATTGTGAACTCCTTATTGCAAAACTCAGGCTTAAATTGAAAAAAAAAATAGGGAAAACCACTAGGTCATTCAGATACAACCTGAATAAGATCCTTTATTATTATACAGTGGACATGACAAATAGATTCAAATGTTTATATCTGGTAGACAGAGAGCCAGAGCTATGGATGGAGATTTGTATCATTGTACAGGAGGCAGTGGCCATACTTATCCCCAAGGGCACCCTCTCCCCTTGCATTCCCCTCAATGCAAGAAGGCAAAGTGGTTACCTGAGAAGGCTTTATAAATAGCTGAAGAAAGAAGAGAAGCTAAAGACAAAGGAGAAAGGGAAGGATATATCCAATTGGGTGCAGAGTTCCAGAGAATAGCAAGGTGAAATCAGAAGACCTTCTTAAATTAACAGTACAAAGAAATACAGGAAAAAAAATAGAATGGAAAATACTAGAGATTTCTTCAAAAAAATTGGAGATATCAAAGGAAAATTGTATGCAAGAATGGGCATAATAATTGACCGAAATGGTAAAGACCTAATAGAAGCAGAAGGGGTTAAAAAGAGGTAGCAAGGATACACAGAAGAACTATAAAATAAGGTCTTAATGACCCAGATAACCACAATGGTGTGGTCACTCACCTAGCATCAGACATCCTGGAGTGTGAAGTCAAGTGGGCCTTTGGAAGAATTACTATGAACAAAGCTAGTGGAGGTATAGGATTCCAGCTGAGTTATTTCAAATCCGAAAAGATGATGCTGTGAAAGTGCTGCACTCAATATGCCAGCAAATTTGGAAGACTCAGCAGTGGCCACAGGACTGGAAAAGGTCAGTTTTCAATACAATCCCAAGGAAAAGTGAAAGTTGTTCAATGATGTCTGATTGTTTGTGACCCCATGGACTACAGCCTGTCAGGCTCCTCTGTCTATGGAATCCTCCAGGCAATTCTACTAGAGTTGGTAGCCATTCCCTTTTCAGGCGATCTTCCTAACCCAAGGATCAAACCCAGATCTCCTGCATTGCAGGCAGATTCTTGACCATCTGAGCAATGTGGAAATCCCAATCCCAAAGGAGGGCAATGCCAAAGAATGTTC
Organism: Aepyceros melampus; assembly: GCA_006408695.1. NCBI lineage: Eukaryota > Metazoa > Chordata > Mammalia > Artiodactyla > Bovidae > Aepyceros > Aepyceros melampus. Next base: position 11,206 of record SJXQ01011433.1, read on the forward strand.
AAACTACCATGCAATTTTATACATTTTCCATGCTAGTAAGGTTATGGTCAAAATCCTTCAAGCTAGGCTTCCAGATGTACAAGTTAGATTTAGAAAAGACAGAAGAACCAGAGATCAAATTACAAACATCCACTAAATCAAAGTAAGATAATTCTAGAAAAAAAAATCTACTTCTGCTTCATTGCCTTTGACTGTGTGGATCACAATAAACTGGAAAATTCTTAAAGAAATAGGAATACCAGACCACCTTTCCTATCTCCTGAGAAATCTGTAGCAGGTCAAGAAGCAGCAAATAAAACCCGACATGGAAAAATGGACTGGTTCAAATTTGGGGAAAGAGTATGAAAAAACTTTATATTGTCACCCTGCTTATTTAACTTATGTGCAGAGTTCAGTTCAGTTCAGTTCATAAATCATGTGAAATGACAGGCTGGATGAATCACAAGCTGAATTTTTTTCCCAGGAGATTGCCAGGAGAAATATCAACAACCTCAGATGGGCTGATGACACAACTATAATTGAAGAAAATAAAGAGGAACTAAAGAGCCTCTTGATGAGGGTGAAAGAGAAGAGTGAAAAGCTGACTTAAAATTCAACATGCAAAAAACTAAGATCATTACATCCAGTCCTGTCACTTCATGCAATAGAAGGGAGAAAGGTGGAAGCAGTGACAAATTTCATTTTCTTGGGCTCCCAAGTCACTGTGGATGGTGACTGCAGCCATAAAATTAAAAGACAATTGCTCCTTCAGTGGAAAGCTATGACAAACCTAGACAACATATTAAAATACAGAGACATCACTTTGCCGACAAAGGTCTGTATAGTCAAAGTTATGATTTTTCCAATAGTCATGTACAGATGTGAGAGTTTGACCTGTACAATGAGGGCTGAATAATGACAAATTGATTCTTTCAAAGTGTGGTGCTAAAGAAGACTGAGAAGGTAATAGGTAGGAAGGCTAGAGGCCTCCAAACAGTGAAAATAGGCTGCAAGTGTCAGACTTGTTTTTACCTTTCTCTTAAGTGACAGGAAGAAACAAACTATAAGTGTCAGGTTTTTTTTTTTTTTCTTCTCTATACAAAATACTGACTCGATGGACACGAGTCCGAGTGAACTCTCGGAGTTGGTGATGGACAGGGAGTCCTGGCATGCTGCGATTCATGGGGTCGCAGAGTCGGACATGACTGAGCGACTGAACTGAATACAAAATTAAAAGGAGGTTTCTCTTAAAATTCTGGGGGGCCGTGATGACACCTGGTTCCACCTGAACTTAACTTTTCTCAAACCTTGAGCTAACCAAAGCATTTTTCTTATAGAGCAAAGTTTTTTCATTAAGCAATGTTAATAAACTATGTATTTACCTTAGACTCTGTCTTTCTTCAGGTTGGTTCCACCTAAGACTCAGAATCAATAAGAGCTCAACAAACCAGTATGTTTTACTCATAGAAATGTTCTCTTAAGCTATGTTAATGAGACTATGTATTTGCTTGGAAAACTGCCTTTCTTCAGAAATCATGTCAATTGTTTTATGGCTCAACATGACTCACCTTGTCCCAATGTTTTCTCAAAGTGCGTGTTGTGGGTGAGGAACCTGGTGCCACTCTCTGAGTTCTGAGACATTACCTTTTAACAGCCTCCTAACAGGTATATAACTTCTTGCTAAAAATAGTAAGGGGGCACTCCTTCTGCCCCCTTCTGATGTCTATGTCAGAAGCTTTCTCTCTTTTATACTTTAATAAAACTTTATTACACAAAAACTCTGAGTAATCAAGTCTCATCACTGGTACCTGATTGAATACCTCTCCTCTGGAGGCCAAGAATCCTGGCATTGTTCACAGCTCAGCAACAACCTTTCAAGACTCTTAAGAGCTCCTTGGATTGAGAGGAGATCAAGCCAGTCAGTCCTAAAGCAAATCAACTCTGAATTGGAAGGACTGATGCTAAGGCTAAAACTACAGTATTTGACCACTAGATTCGAAGAGCTAACGCATTGGAAAGACCCTGATGCTGGGAAAGACTGAGTGCAGGAGGAGAAGGGAATGGCAAAGGATAAGATGATTAGTTAGCATTACCAACTCAATGCATATGAGTTTGAGCAAACTCCAGGAAATAGTGAAGGACAGGGGAGTCTGGCATGCTGAAATTCATGAGGTTTCAAAGAGTCAGACATTACTGAGTGACTGAACAACAACAACAGCAAGTGGGAAAGTGCTGTAGAGTACAGGATGCTCAGCTTGGTGCCTTTTAGTGACCTAGAGAGGTAGGATGTGGTGATGGGAGGTCTGAAAAGAAGTGGTATATGTATACTTATAGCTGATTCACTTTTTTTTGTACAGCAGAAACCAACACAGCATTATACAGCAATTACAGTCTAATTAAAAAAAAATTAAAAGGTGACACCTGCAGGCATACATTGTGACTGCACTTGTGACTTACCTGCCTTTACTACTCCAGGAACTCTGACTGACAGATAACAAAATCCAGGTTGACCTGAAGGGTGATGACTTCCTTGTGACCAAGTGTCTTGTTATCTGGGCCAGACACATGAGGGAAATTATCCTACTAAGTGACTGCAGGATGACTCATTAGCCAGTCCAGCTAAAATTAGCTGTGTTAACCCTAACCAGAGGAACCTGCCCAGCTAGTTAACAGAATTTGAGCTAAAGAAATAGTTATTTCTTTAAGTCATAAGTTTTGAGTGGGTTGTTCATAGCAAAAGGTAAGTAATAGAAAATCCAATAAAAAAACTATAAGCCATCAGTAACAACATACGCCCTGCCTACCCTCATGGCCTTGCTGAGAGAATGACTGTGCTGGATGGGGAAGGCTCTGAAGGGCAGAGCCTAGGGGAGGATGAAGCCTGAGTGTCAGAGGCACTTGGTGAGCAACAGTCAGCATGGCAGCCTCTCTTTCTGAGACTGGCTAGCAGAAACTTGCCCAAGTTTCTTGCCATGGTCAGAAGGATATATATTGCCAGCTGTAATCTTTCCCTTTGACATTAATCTTTTCTCAGTCATTTGACTTTTATCCATTTTAAAAAATATGTAGCATATCTGGATTACATCTGAATATCATTCCCATAGAAATATTCAGAGAGTCCACAATAAGAATTTTTGAGAGCCCAGTTTAGAGATAAGGAAATAGATTTCCTGTCTGTGACAACATAAGGAATGAAAGGTCCATAAATGAGATTTACTCAAGACAGGGGCAATTTCTTCCTCAGACAAAATGTACTTCATCCAATTGTTCCATAAGTGTATTTTGATTCATGTTTGTCTAGTTGACAATTTTTAAAAAATAATCTGTTTCTATTGTGACATAAAGGCAGTATAGAGAGAAATGCACAAAACCTAGAAGTATTGTTCATTGAAAAGTTATGAGGCAAACACCCCTGTGACCACACTCAAGTCAGAGAGGGATCCTTGCCCGCACACCAGAGTCCCTTTCTGTTCCCAGTCAGTGTTCACAATCCTGACGTGTGTGGTAATTGAGTCCCTGCTTAATTGTATACTTTTACCATCTCTGCAGTGGTGAAGACTAGACACAGCTACATGTGTATCCTGAAATGCAACAGTTCAGTCTTACCTGTTTTAAATTTTATGTAATTGAACTCCTTCCTCATTGTCTCACTTCTTTTAGTTAATGTTGTCTCTTGGTTTGTGCGACTGTAATCTATTCATTTTCATCAACAGGTATTCCAGTGTATGAACCACTGGACCATTTTACTGTAGAAAGACATCTAAGGTTTCCAAGTTTCAGTATCACAGCAGTATCGCTGTGACTGTTTCTACATATCACCTTGTGCATCTGCACATGTTTTTCTGGGGGGGGGCTTTTTTGAATTGTAAGATAAGCACATCTTCATATTCAGTGAAACAGTCTAAGGTGGTGTAACCATTGCACCTGCCACAAGCAGCAGAGTTGCTTCCAATGTTCCATATCTTGTAAGCACTTGTTATTGTCAGACTTTTAATTTTTGCCAATCTGATAGGTATGTGGTAGAATATCTTATTTTTTTTTAGCACTGTAGTCACAATTTTATCTTTTCAACTTAAATGTACATATTGTTAATTAAAAGATAATTGCTTTATAATTATACAGTAAATACAATATTGTGTTAGTTTTTTCCATACATAAACATGATTCCGCCACAGGTATAAATATGTCCCTCTCTCTTGAACCTCTCTCCCACCTGCCACCCAAACCCATCCCATCCCTCTACATTGTCACAGAGCACTGGATTTAAGCTCCCTGATCATGCAACAAATTTCCACTGGCTATCTATTTTACATATGGTAGTGAATACTCCATTCTTCCCGCCCTTTCCTTACCCACACCCTATGTCCACAAGTCTGTTCTCTATGTCTGTGTCTCCACTGCTTCCCTGTAAATAGGTTCATCAGTACCATCTTTCTAGATTCCATGTATATGTATTAATATGAGATATTTGTTTTTCTCTTCCTGACTTACTTCATCTGTATAATAAAATCTAGGTTCATACACCTCACTAGAACTAACTCAAATGCATTCATTTATATGGCTCCATTGTATAGCTCATTTATGTACCACAAATTCTTTATTCATTCATCTATCAATGGACATCTAGGTTGCTCCCATATCCAAGTTATTGGAAATAGTGCTGCAAAGAATATTGGGGTACATCTGTCTTTTTCAATTTTGGTTTCCACAGGGTGTGTGTCCAGTAGTGGGATTTTTAAGTAATATGGTAGTTTATTCCGAGTTTATAAGGAGTATCCATACTGTTCTTTTCATACTGTTCATGGGGTTCTCAAGGCAAGAAAACTGAAGTGGTTTTCCATTTCCTTCTCCAGTGGACCACATTCTGTCAGACCTCTCCACCATGACCCTGCTGTCTTGGGTGGCCCCACATGGCATGGTGTAGTTTCATTGAGTTAGACAAGGCTGTGGTGGGTGTGATAAGATTGGCTATTTTTCTGTGATTTTGATTTCAGTGTTTCCGCCCTCTGATGCCCTCTCGCAACACTTCCCGTCTTACTTGGGTTTCTCTTACCTTGGAAGTGGAGTATCTCTTCGCGGCTGTTACAGCAAAACATAGTCGCTGTTCCTTACCTTGTACGAGGGGTATCTCCTTACGGCCGCCCCTCCTGATGTTGAACATGGAGTGGCTAGTCTCAGCCCTCCTTTGCCCATGCAGCTGCTGCTCTGTGAATGTGGTGTTGGTCCTCTCAGCTGCTGCCCCTGACCTCAGACATGGGTAGCTCATCTTAGCCAATATGATACTGAAAGAGGAACTTCCTGGGTCAGTAGGTGCCCAGTGTGCTACTGGAGATCAGTGGAAAAATAACTCCAGAAAGAATGAAAGAATGGAGCCAAAGCAAAAACAATAACCAGTTGTGGATGTGACTGGTGACAGAAGCAAGGTCCAATGCTGTAAAGAGCAATATTGCATAGGAACCTGGAATATCAGGTCTATGAATCAAGATAAATTGGAAGTGGTCAAACAAGAGATGGCAAAAGTGAACATTGACATTCTAGGGATCAGCGAACTAAAATGTATTGGAATGGGTGAATTTAACTAAGATGACCATTGTATATACTACTGTGGGCAGGAATCCCTCAGAAGAAATGGAGTAGCCATCATGGTCAACAAAAGAGTCCGAAATGCAGTCAGTATTTGGGTACAATCTCAAAAATGACAGAAAGATCTCTGTTGATTTCCAAGGCAAACCATTAAATATCACAGTAATCCAAGCCTATGCCCCAAACAGTAACCCGAAGAAGTTGAAGTTGAACAGTTCTATGAAGAACTACAAGACCTTTTAGAACTAACACCCCAAAAAGATGCCCTTTTCATTATAGGAATGCAAAAGTAGGAAGTCTAGAAACACCTGGAGTAACAGACAAATTTGGGCTTGGAATGAGGAATGAAACAGGGAAAAGACTAATAGAGTTTGCCAAGAGAATGCACTGGTCATAGCAAACACCCTCTTCCAATAATACAACAGAAGATTCTACACATGGACATCACCAGATGGTCAACACCAAAATCAGATTGATAATATTCTTTGTAGCCAAAGATGGAGAAGCTCTATAGAGTCAGCAAAAACAAGACCAGGAGCTGTTTGTGGCTCAGATCATGAACTCCTTATTGCCAAATTCAGACTTAAATTGAAGAAAGTGGGGAAAACCACTAGAATATTCAGGTATGACCTAAATCAAATTCCTTATGATTATGCAGTGGAAATGAGGAATAGATTTAAGGGACTAGATCTGAGAGACAGAGTGCCTGATGAACTATGGAAGGAGGTTCATGACACTGTACAGGAGACAGGGATCAAGACCATCCCCATGGAAAAGAAATGCAAAAAAAAAAAAAAAGGCTGTCTGCAGAGGCCTTACAAATAGCTGTGAAAAGAAGAGAAGTGAAAAGCAAAGGAGAAAAGGAAAGATATAAGCATCTGAATGCAGAGGTCCAAAGAAAGGCAAAAAGAGATAAGAAAGCCTTCCTCAGTGATTAATGCAAAGAAATAGAGGAATAAAACAGAATGGGAAAGGCTAGAGATCTCTTCAGGAAAATTAGAGATATGAAGGGAACATTTCATGCAAAGATGGGCTTGATAAAGGACAGACATAGTATGGACCTAACAGAAGCAGAAGATACTAAGAAGAAGTGGCAATAATACACAGGAGAACTGTACAAAAAAGAGCTACAAGACCCAGATAATCATGATGATGTGATAACTCTCCTAGAGCCAGAAATCCTGGAATGTGACGTCAAGTGGGCCTTAGAAAGCTCACTACGAACAAAGCTAGTGGAGGTGATGGAATTCCAGTTGAGCTATCTGAAATCCCGAAAGATGATGCTGTGAAAGTGCTGCACTCAATATGCAAGCAAATTTGGAAAACTCAGCAATGGCCACAGGACTGGAAACAGTCAGTTATCATTCCAATCCTAAAGAAAAGTAATGCCAAATAATGTTCAAACTACCACACAATTGCACTCATCTCACACGATTGTAAAGTAATGCTCAAAATTCTGCAAGCCAGGCTTCAGCAGTACGTGAACTGTGAACTTTCTGATGTTCAAGCTGGTTTAAGGAAAGGTAGAGGAACCAGAGTTCAAATTGCCAACATCCTCTGGATCATTGAAAAAGCAAAAGGGTTCCAGAAAAACATCTATTTCTGCTTTATTAGAGGATTTCTTGGCTCAGACGGTAAAGCATCTGTCTGCAATGCAAGAGACCCGGGTTTGATCCATGGGTTGGGAAGATCTCCCTGGAGAAGGAAATGGCAAGCCCCTCCAGTATTCTTGCCTGGAAAATCCCATGGATGGCAGAGCCTGGTAGGCTACTGTCCATGGAGTTGCAAAGAGTCACACATGACTGAGCGACTTCACTTTCACTTTCTTTCAATTTCTGCTTTATTGACTATGCCAAAGATTTTGACTGTGTGGACCACAATAAACTGTGGAAAATTCTGAAAAAAGATGGGAATACTAGACCACCTGATCTGACTCTTGAGAAACCTATACGCAAGTCAGGAAGCAACAGTTAGAACTGGACATGGATGAACAGACTGGTTCCAAATAGGAAAAGGAGTATGTCAAGGCTGTATATTGTTACCCTACTTATTTAACTTTTATGCAGAGTACATAATAAGAAACGCTGGGCTGGAAGAAGCACAAGCTGGAATCAAGATTGCTGGGAGAAATATCAATAACCTCAGATATGCAGATGACACCACCTTTATGGTAGAAAGTGAAGAGGAAATGAAAAGCCTCTTGATGAAGGTGAAAGAGGAGAGTGAAAAAGTTGGCTAAAGCTTAACATTCAGAAAACTAAGATCATAGCATTTGGTCCCATCACTTCATGACAAATAGATAGGGAAACAATGGAAACATTGTCAGAGTTTATTTTGGGGGGCTCCAAAATCACTGCAGATGGTGACTGCAGCCATGAAATTAAAAGACACTTACTCCTTGGAAGAAAAGTTATGACCAGCCTAGATAGCATATTGAAAAGCAGAGATATTACTTGGCCAACAAAGGTCCGTCTAGTCAAGGCTATGGTTTTTCCTGTGGTCATGTATGGATGTGAGAGTTAGACTGTGAAAAAGCTGAGCACCAAAGAATTGATGCTTTTGAACTGTGGTGTTGGAGAAGACTTTTGAGAGTCCCTTGGACTGCAAGGAGATCCAATCAGTCCATCCTAAAGGAGATCAGTCCTGGGTTTTCATTGGAAGCGCTGATGCTGAAGCTGAAACTCCAATACTTTGGCCAACTGTTGTGAAGAGCTGACTCATTGGAAAAGACTTTGATGCTGGGAGGGATTGCTGGCAAGAGGAGAAGGGGACGATGGAGGATGAGACGGCTGGATGGCATCAGCAACTTGACAGACACGAGTTTGTGTGAACTCTGGGAATAGGTGATGGACAGGGAGGCCTGGCATGCTGTGATTCATGGAGTCGCAAAGAGTCAGACAGGACTGAGCGATTGAACTGATAATGTTCTCCATAGTGGCTGTATCAATTGACATTCGCACCAATGGTGCAAGACAGTCCCCTTTTCTTCACAACCTTTCCAGCATTTATTGTTTGTAGATTTTTTGCTAATGACCATTCTGAACGATGTGAGGTGATACACCATTGAAATTTTTATTTGTATTTCCCTAATTATGAGTGATTTTGAGCATCTTTTCATGTGTTTATTGGCCATGTATATGTCTTCTTTAGCTAAATGTCTATTTGGGTTTTCTTCCCAGTTATTGATTGGGTTGCTTATTTTGCTTGTACTGATTTGTGTGTATTACTTGTATATTTTGGAGATTAATCTTCTGTCAGTGATTCATTTGCTTTTATTTTCTCACATTCTGAGGGTTAGTTTTCACCTTATTGATAATTTCTTTTGATGTGTAAAAGCTTTTAATCATGTCTCATTTGTTTATTTTTGTTTTTATTTTTATTTTTCTAGGAGGTGAGTTACAGAAGGTCATGCTGTAATTTATGTCAAGGAGTGTACTGCCAATGCTGTCCTATAGGAACTTTATAGTTTCTGGCCTTTCATTTAAGTCTTTTTTTTATTATTAATTTTTTTTTTGGTTTGTTTTGCTTTACAATACTGTATTCGTTTTGCTATACATTGACATGAATCAGCCACGAGTGTACATGAACTCCCAATCCCAACCCTCCCCTGCCCCCTACCCCCCAACACCATCTCTCTGGATTATCCCCGTGCATCAGTCCCAAGCATCCTGCATCCTGCATCGAACCTAGACCGGCGATTCGTTTCACTTATGATATCATACATTTATGTCTTTAATCCATTTTGAGTTTATTTTTGTGTATGGTGTTAAAAGGTGTTATAGTTTCATTCTTTTCCGTGTAGCTGTACAGTCTTCCCAGTACCACTTATTGAAGAGGCTGTCTTTTTTCTTTGTATATACTTGCCTCCTTTGTCAAAGATAAGGTACCCATAGGTATCTGGGTTTATTTCTGGGCTTTCTATCTTGTTTCATTTGTCTATATTTCTGTTTTCATGCCAGTATCACACTATTTTGATGACTGTAGCTTTTTAGTACAGCCTGAAGTCAGGAAGCTTGAATCATCCAGCTCCATTTATTTTTTCTTTTTTTCTCAAGATTACTTTGGTTATTTGGAGTCTTTAGTGTTTCCATACAAACTGATTTTTTTTTTCTAGTTCTGTGGACATTACCACTGGTAGTTTGATAATATTACATTGAATCTGTAGATTGCATTGGGTCATATAGTCATTTTCCAGTGTTGATTCTTTCAATTCAAGAAAGTGGTATATTTCTCCATCTGTTTGAGTTGTGTTTTATTTCTTTCATCACTGTCTCATAGTTTCTGCATACAAGTATTTTTTTTTTTTCTCTTTAGGTAGGTTTATTCCTAGGTATTTTATTCTTTTTGTTGCAATGGTCAATGGATTGTTTCCTTAATTTCTTTGTCTGAATTTTCATTGTTAGTGTATAGGGATCCAAGGGATTTCTTTGTATTGATTTTACATTCTGTGATTTTACTATATTCATTGATTAGCTTTAGTGATTTTCTGGTGCCATCTTTAGGGTTTGCTCTATACAGTATCATTTCTTCTGCAAACAGTGGTAGTTTTACTTCTTCATTTCCAGTCTGGATTCTTTTCATTTCTTTCTTTCTTTTTTTCCCCTCTGACTGTTGTGGCTAGGATTTCTGAAACTTTTTTTTCTTTAATTAATTTTTATTTTTTTAGTTTGTTTTGCTTTACAATACTGTATTCATTTTGCTATACATTGACATGAATCAGCCACAAGTGTACATGAACTCCCAATCCCGATTCCCACCTCCCCCCTCCCGCCCCACACCTTCTCTCTGGATTATCCCTGTGCATCAGTCCCAAGCATCCTGCATCAAACCTGGACTGGCAATTCGTTTCACTTATGATATCATACATGTTACACTGCCACTCTGCCAACCCATCCCACCCTCTCCCTCTCCCACAGAGTCCAAAAGGCCGTTCTATACATCTGTGTCTCTTTTGCTGTCTTGCATACAGGTTTATCAATTTGTATATACTTGCCTCCTTTGTCAAAGATAAGGTACCCATAGGTATCTGGGTTTATTTCTGGGCTTTCTATCTTGTTTCATTTGTCTATATTTCTGTTTTCATGCCAGTATCACACTATTTTGATGACTGTAGCTTTTTAGTACAGCCTGAAGTCAGGAAGCTTGAATCATCCAGCTCCATTTATTTTTTCTTTTTTTCTCAAGATTACTTTGGTTATTTGGAGTCTTTAGTGTTTCCATACAAACTGATTTTTTTTTTCTAGTTCTGTGGACATTACCACTGGTAGTTTGATAATATTACATTGAATCTGTAGATTGCATTGGGTCATATAGTCATTTTCCAGTGTTGATTCTTTCAATTCAAGAAAGTGGTATATTTCTCCATCTGTTTGAGTTGTGTTTTATTTCTTTCATCACTGTCTCATAGTTTTCTGCATACAAGTATTTTTTTTTTTTCTCTTTAGGTAGGTTTATTCCTAGGTATTTTATTCTTTTTGTTGCAATGGTCAATGGATTGTTTCCTTAATTTCTTTGTCTGAATTTTCATTGTTAGTGTATAGGGATCCAAGGGATTTCTTTGTATTGATTTTACATTCTGTGATTTTACTATATTCATTGATTAGCTTTAGTGATTTTCTGGTGCCATCTTTAGGGTTTGCTCTATACAGTATCATTTCTTCTGCAAACAGTGGTAGTTTTACTTCTTCATTTCCAGTCTGGATTCTTTTCATTTCTTTCTTTCTTTTTTTCCCCTCTGACTGTTGTGGCTAGGATTTCTGAAACTTTTTTTTCTTTAATTAATTTTTATTTTTTTAGTTTGTTTTGCTTTACAATACTGTATTCATTTTGCTATACATTGACATGAATCAGCCACAAGTGTACATGAACTCCCAATCCCGATTCCCACCTCCCCCCTCCCGCCCCACACCTTCTCTCTGGATTATCCCTGTGCATCAGTCCCAAGCATCCTGCATCAAACCTGGACTGGCAATTCGTTTCACTTATGATATCATACATGTTCACTGCCACTCTGCCAACCCATCCCACCCTCTCCCTCTCCCACAGAGTCCAAAAGGCCGTTCTATACATCTGTGTCTCTTTTGCTGTCTTGCATACAGGTTTATCATTACCATCATTCTAAATTCCATGTATATGTGTAAGTATACTGTATTGGTGTTTTTCTTTCTGGCTTACTTCACTCTGTATAATCGGCTCCAGCATCATCCACCTCATTAGAACTGAAACTTTTGAATAGTAGTGGTTATGGTGGGCATCCTTGTCTTGTTCCTGATCTTAGAGGAAATGCTTTCAGGTTTTACCACTAGAATAATGTTTGCTGTGAGCTTATTATCTTGAAGTAGGATTCTTCTATGCTTACTATTTGGATAATTTTTATCATAAATTGGTGTTGAATATTGTTGAAAACTTTATCTGCATCTACTGAGGTAATCATATGATTTTTATCTTTCAATGTGTTAGTATGGTGTATCACATCAATTGATTTGTGTATAGTGAGGAATACATGCCTCCCTGGGATAAAGCCCACTTGATCATGATTCATGATCTTTTGTATGTGTCGTTGGATTCTGTTTGCTATAGTTTTGTTCAGGATTTTTGAATTTATGTTCATCATTGATATTGGCCTGTAATTTTTGTGTGTGCATGTGTGGAATCTTTGGTTTTATCAGGGTGATTATGGCCTCAAAGAATGAATTGAGGAATTTTCCTTCCTCTACAATTTCCTGGAAGTGTTTGAACAGTATAAGTGGTAGCTCTTTAAAATTTGATAGAATTCACCTGGAAGCCATCACATCCTGGGTTTTCTTTTTTGTTTGTTTTTGTTTTTGTTGTTGTTAGAATACTTTTGTTGCTGTTTATATTTCTGGGTTTGTCATTCGTCTGTTCATATTTTCTATTTCTTCCTGGTTCAGTTTTGGAAGGTTATATTTTTCTAAAAATTTGTCCATTTCTTCCAAGTTGACCATTTTATTGGTATATAGTTGCATACAGTAGTCTTTTGTAATCCTTTGCATTTATGTGTTTTTGTTGTGACTTCTCCATTTTCATTTCTGATTTTATTGATTTGAGTCTTCTCCCTTTTTTTCTTAAGAAAACTGGCTAGTGGTTTGTCAATTTTGTTTATCTTCTGAAAAAACCAGCTTTTAGTAATCTTCGTTATTGTCTCTTTAATTTCTTTTCCATTTATTTCTTCTTTGGTCTTTATGATTTCTTTCCTTCTACTAATTTTGGTTTTTTTGTTTTGCTCTTCTGTTTCTAGTTGTTTTAGGTTCAAGGTTAGGTTGTTCATTTAAAGTTTTTCTTGTTTCCTGAGGCAAGTTTGTATTGGTATAAACATCCTTCTTGAACACTGCTTTTATTGAATCACATAGGTTTTGAGTTGTCATTTGCTGCTAGGTATATTTTGATTTCCTTTTTCATTTATTTAGTGATCTGTTGGTCATTCAGAATCATATCATTTAGTCTCAATATGTTTGTGTTTTATATAGTTTTTTCCTTCCCGCTGTGGTTGACATGTAATCTTATATCATTTGTGGTTCATAAAAGATGGTTAAAATAATTTCTTCTTCTTCTTTTTTTTTTTTTTTTTGCCAAAGCTTGATATGTGATACAAGATATAATCTATCCTGGAGAATATTCCATGTGCACTGGAGAAAAAAGTGAAATCTACTGCTTTTGCATGAAGTGCCCTGTAGATTTCAATTAGGCCTTGCTGTTTCAATGTATCATTTAAAACTTGTGTTTCCTTATTAATTTTCTGTCTGGGTGAGCTGTCTATTAGTGTGAATTGTGTAACTTCTCCCATTATTATTTTATTACTCTCGATTTCTCCTTTAATAGTTGTTAGCATTTGTCTTATGTATTAGAAGCATATCTATATTTATAATTGTTATATATTCTTCTTGGATTGATTATGCAGTGTCCTTCTTTGTCTCTTGCTACAGTCTTTACTTTAAATTTTATTTTATCTGATATGAATATTGCTACTTCTGCTTTCTTTTGATTTCTGTTTGCATGGTAAATCTTTTTCCAGCCCTTCACTTTCGTCTATGTATATATATATATCCTTAGATCTGAAGTAGATCTCTTATTGACAGAATATATAAGGGTCTTGTTTTAGTATCCATTCATTTAGCCAACCTGTGTTTTTTGGTTGGAGTATTTAGTCCATTTACATTTATGGTAATTATTGATATGTTTGATCCTCTTACCATTTGTTGTTTTGCGTTTGGCTTGTAGGCCCCTTCTTTCTCTTTTGTTTTCTGTCTAGAGAAATTCCTTTAGCATTTGTTGTAAAGCTGGTTTGGCAGTGCTAAATTCTCTTAATATTTGCTTGTCTGTAAAGATTTCGATTTTCTCCTTTGAATCTGAATGAGATTCTCACTAGATAGAGTAATCTTGGTTGTAAGTTTTTTTCTTCTAATCACTTTAAGTATATCTTGCCACTCCCTTTTGGTCTGAAGAACTTCTGTTGAACAATCAGCTGTTTGCCTTATGGGAATCCTCTTGTATTTTATTTATTGCTTTTCCTTTGCTGCTTTTAATATTAGTCTTTTGTCTTTAATTTTTGTTAATTTGATCAATATATGTCTTGGTGTGTTTCTCTTTGGGTTTATCCTGTATGGGACTCTCTGAGTTTCCTGGACTTGGGTGATTATTTCATTTCCCATTTTAGGGAAGTTTTTGACTATAATCTCCTCAAATATTTTCTCATGCCTTTTTCTTTTGTTTTGTTCTTCTGGGACCGTTAATGATGATTTTAATGTTATGCTTAATGTCCCAGAGGTCTCTGAGACCATCGTCATTTCAATTTATTCTTTATTATTATTATTCCACTCTGCTTCAGTTATTTCTACCATTCTATATTCCATCTCACTTATCTGCTTTTCTGCCTCTACCACTGTTGCTCTGCTATTGGGTCCCTCTGCTGCTGCTGCTGCTAAGTCGCTTCAGTCGTGTTTGACTCTGTGCGACCGCATAGATGGCAGCCCACCAGGCTCCACCATACCTGGGATTCTCCAGGCAAGAACACTGGAGTGAGTTGCATTTCCTTCTCCAATGCGTGAAGTGAAGTCGCACAGTTGTGTTCGACTCTTAGCGACCCCATGGACTGCAGCCTACCAGGCTCTTCCGTCCATGGAATTTTCCAGGCAAGAGTACTGGAGTGGGTTGCCATTGCCTTCTCTGATTGGGTCCCTCTGGTATATATTAAATTTCAGTTATTGCACTGTTCATTGCAGATTATTTATTCTTTAATTCTTCTAGGTCCTTATTAAACATTTCTTGTACCTTCTTGATCTATTCCTCCAGTCTATTTATCCATTTTATTTTCAAGATTTTAGATAATCTTTACTATCATTACACTGAATTTTTTTTTTCAAGTATATTGTCTATTTTCTCTTCATTTGTTTGGTCTTGTGGGTTTTTAAAATGTTCCTTCATCTACTGAATGTTTCTCTGTCATTTCATTTTGTTTAATTCACTGTGTTTTATGTCTCCTTTTTGCAGGCTGGAAGGCTGTAGTTTCTGTTAATCATAGAGTCTCCCCCCCTGGATGAGACTGGACCAGTGCTTTCTGAAAATCTCCTGGTTGGTTGGATTCTTACCTGTGTTCTGGTGGATAGAGCTGGATCTTGTCTCTCTGAAGGGCAGTGCTGTATCCAGTAGTGTGTTTTGTGGTGTCTGATATCAGTTTGATGTGGCTTTGAGAAGCCTGTCTTCTAATGTGCAGGGTTGTGGTTCTGTTTTTCTGAAGTACTGGCATGGGGCATCTGGCACTGGAGCTTGCTGCCCTTTGGATGGGACCTGGTATTAGTGTTTAAATTAAAGTCTTTGGGATAGCTCTTGTTGATTAGTGTTCCATAGAGTCAAGAGTTCTCTGGTAGTTTAAAGTCCTGGACTTGGGTCTCCCACCTCAGGGATTAAGGCCCAACCCTTTACTGTAGCACTAAGATCTCAGAAGCTATGTTACACAGAAGAGAAAAACCCAAAGCTAATGGTGAAAGCAACACTCAACAGCCAAGAACACCCAGAGAAACTCACACCAAAACCCTCCAATATTTCTAGGAAGGTCTCACCACCCACTATGTCAGTGCAGGGTCCACTTAGTCTGAGATCTGGCCTTACTCCAGCTTGTACTTGCTGCCAGAGTCCACACTTGCCCCTAACTTCCAGTCTTGGGCCAATTGTAGGTATTTAATCTGCTACACCTGCAACTGCTGGAGCTAATTCCCTTTCTCTTTGGTCACACAGTCCCTGGTGTTCTGCTTTATTTTGGGGTCTGACTTCGCTTATATGCCACCCTCAGATGTCTGTTCCCTGTCCAGACAAAGGTAAAGGACAAGGCTTATTAGAGCTCACTTGCTTAATCTGGCTGGGGGTGGGGGTGGAGAGGAGTATAGCAGCCATAGTTGGGATATGCCCGTGGTGCCTGCACAGATAGAGACCTGCCACATGTTCTTACAGTCTGAGGCAGGTCATGCACTCTGCTGGAGAAATTTGCCCCAAGTTGTGTGTCCCTAGGGAGAGCCAAACTGCTTAGACTCCCAGAAAATTGTGGACACTAACATGTGCCTGCTCACAGCCTGGTGGTAGCTACCACCTCTGGGGTCAGGACTACATTGGTGGCTTTTGTCTACTACCTCAGACACTTTATCTGGCTTTGTCAGTGCCTGTGACTTACTCTTCCCCTTCTGGGCCCATAAACTTCAGTCCTGTCAAATCTGCCCACTGGAGCTTCAACAAGTTTTTCAGGTTTTGAAAGCTTTTGGAGAGCTTTTGGCAGGTGTCTGCCAAGGATCTAACTTAGTGTCCTGGGCATCAGTAACCTTTTACTACTCTGAGACTCTCAGTCTTTTTCCTGGACTCCCTCAGCTGTCACATTGGCCACTCAGAGTATCCTCATGGCAGTCAACATCAGTCTTCTCCCTTGGGTCTGACACCATTGTTTGATGAGCCTTGCACCCTGCCCCTCTCCTGTACAACACTGGGGTCAGGGAGGCATGTGAGCTGCTTCTCAGCTGGGAAGTGCTGCTCAGCAATGATATCTGTGGTGAGTTCTCCATATTGCCTTCTGAGCACCCATTATTTACTCCCATCTGAGATTCCAAAGTCTACCCTGATCTCACATGTGAGGGGGTTTCTGAGTATGTTGGAACTTCCTCCTCCACGGTTTCCTCCCTAGGGTGCAAGCCTCATCTTGAAATTATTTGTTTCTTGGTTTCTTTTTTGCCCTACCTCATTTTAAGGAGATTGAATTGCCTTTTTTGAAGTTTGAGGTCTTCTGCTAGCATTCAGAAGTTTGTGTTGTAGGAGATGTTCCATAGTCAGATGAATTTTTGATGTACTTGTGCAGAAGAAGATTATTTTCTTGTCTTATTGCTCCACCATCTTCTTTCATTGATCCTCTCCTTATGATTTTATTTTCCATTTTTTAATTGTGAATAAGATTGAGCATGTTTTAATATCACTGGATTTCTTTTTCATGAAGTACCTGTTCAAGTCTCTTTGTCCTATTGTGTGTCTCTTTTTTATTTTGCTTTGTAGAGCTTTATTTTATTTTAAACATGTTTTAAATATGAAAGTTCATCTGGTTTTATGTTTGCAATAGTTTTCCCTTTTTTTTTCTTTATTAATATGTGCCTATTTTAGGTTGTTTGTAATGTCTTATTAAAAAAAAACTTTTCCTTTTTAAAAACTTAGTTTTAATTGGAGGGTAATTGTTTTACAATATTGTGTTGGTTTCTGCCATACATAAAGATGAATCAGTCTTAGGTATACATATGTTTCCTCCCTTTTGAACCTCCCTCCCACCTTCCACCCCACCCCACCCCCATAGGTTTTTACAAATCACTGGTTTGAGCTCCCTGAGCCATACAGTAAATTCCCACTAGCTATCTATTTTATGCATAGCAATGCATATGTTTCTAATCTTTTGTCTCAATTTGCCCTACTCTCCGCTTTCCTCATTGTGTCCACACATTTGCTATGTCTGCCCCTCCATTGCTGCCCTGCAAATAGGTTCATCAGTACAATCTTTCTAGATTCCATACATATGCATTAATATATGATATTTGTTTTTCTGACATGTCACTCTGTACAATAGGCTCTAGGTTCATCCACATCAATATAACTACTCAAATGCATTCATTTTTTATGCCTGAGTAATATTCCATTGTGTATATGTACCACAACTTCCTTATCCATTCATCTGTCAGTGAACATCTAGATAGCTTCCATGTTCTGCTGCTGCTGCCACTGCTAAGTCGCTTCAGTCATGTCTGACTCTGTGCAACCCCATAGATGGCAGCCCACCAGGCTCCCCCATCCCTGGGATTCTCTAGGTAAGAATACTGGAGTGGGTTGCCATTTCCTTCTCCAATGCATGAAAGTGAAAAGTCAAAGTGAAGTTGCTCATTTGTGTCTGACTCTTTGTGACTCCATGGACTGCAGCCAACCAGGCTCCTCCATCCATGGAATTTTCCAGGCAAGAGTACTAGAGTGGGGTACCATTGATAGTGCTATAATGAACATTGGGATACATGTGTCTTTTTCAATTATGGTTTTTACAGAGTATATGCCCAATAGTGGAATTTGTTGGGTCCTATGGTAGAAGAAAATATTTCTTACTCTGAAGTCACAAGATAATCTTTAATGTCAACTCCTACAAGCTTTGCAGACTTGTCTCTTAACATTAAATATGTTACACATCAGGTGTTGCTTCTTGTATACATGTCAAATAAAGGTATTTTTTATTTTCCATATGGAGACACATTTGTTCTAGAACTATTAACTAAAAAGAACAGTTTTTATTCTACCCTGTCTTGCCATCTGCCCTGTCACCTCAGTTGTAATTTAAGTGTTCAGATACCTGTGTACCCATTTCTGGCCTGATTTATTTGTCTATCCTGGCACTAATGCCACATTCTATTAATTCTCATGTTTTTTTGGCAGAATATCATCTTCATAACTAACACATGTTTGAGAGAGTATAGCTATTCTTGGTCTTTCCCATTGCCATGCAAATCTAGAATGAGCCTGGGCAGTTCTGCCCACATTCACAATTTTTTGTTGCTGGTACATGAAAGTATTATCATATTCATATTACACACACACACGTATACATATGACACAATCAGAGTGTTATAACTCTGGAGGATTCGGAATAATGGATGGGAGGCAAAGACAAGTGCAGAATCTGTTGTAAATAAGATCAGGGCAATAGTAACAAAGGTGTGGGTGGAATTAGCTTGGCTTAAGAGCAGTTTTGGAGACTTATGGGAAACAATGACAAGACATTGCCTCCAAGTGATTGATGGAAGGAATAAGGCTTTAAGAGAGGAGGTTTACATGAATGTACAACTAAGAAAATGGTGAATGGATAGAAACTTCTTCAAAACAGGCTGCCCACAGGTTATGTAGATGTCTTTACAACAGTAAAATTTCACAATTGTAAAGAACTTTGAAAGAATGGGAGATTTGCGGTTGATATGAAACTAGTGATCGACAAACATAGGAATTATGCCAGGTTTCACGATGTTTATTTTTTTTTTTCCATTTTTGACATGCCTAGAAACAGGTTTTTAAATTTCTACATCTGTGCCCTTCAGATAACTTGATTTCAGTTTGTAATATCACATGTCTCACTGAAAAGTATTCAAATATTTTTTCAATTAATAGTATCTACCAGGATTTGACTCAGCCTCTGTTTTCTAATAAATTCTGATTTTTAAAATTTGTTTTTAACAAGTTAAGAAAAGTAGATCATATAATAACTGGTTCAAATTTATATTCAATATTTGGTCCAATTCCTTTTAAAAGATTGATAAGACATGTATTAATTTGTGACCACCAGGTGATTATTACAAAAATTTCACTTGCTTTGAAATGTATGCATATTTAATGTAGTCATTGAAGTCAGATGTTTCACAATGAAAATCACATTTTGTCCTTCCATTTCGTGCTCCTCTGAGTTTTACACTTTTGAAGGAAATGGACCCTTGGAACATGATACACTTGATTCAAAGGTATTTGCAATAGGATGCTATTTTATCTGTCAAAAGCTAAAGTAACCACAGACTGTTTTCTCAGTTTGAGACTTGTAGTCTTGGGGACTGTTAACGTAAATTCTGAATATAGGCATGTGGCAGGGCAAACAGGAGGAAATGCCTTGATAATTCCTAGGAGATGTAGATTTAGGAAGATGGAAAACCCATAATTAAGACAAATTTGAATTTAGTGAATTATAACCTGATTTTCAAAAGTGACAGTGGAATTTGAAAATGAGAGAAAAAAAACAAATGATAGGATGAGGAATAAATGCAGCTCAGATATGCCAAAACTTTGTATGTGTGTGGTGTGATTGTGGTGCAGGTAAGAAAGGCCATTTTATTTTTTATGCTGCTAACTTTTTTCTATAAATATCAAATCTCTGAAGCAATGGTGACAGGATGTCTAGAGAATAAAGAACCAGAGCCTGAGTGCTCCCTAAGAAAGGATGACTGGCTGACAAACATGCTGATGCCACGGAGGTGTGTCCCCCAGCTTCAAGATATAGTGAAAGCCACAAGACTTGGACTCAAAGTACACTTTTTTGTTGGAGAATAATTGCTTTGCAATGTTGTGTTAGTTTCTGCAGTATGATCAAATTAATCAGCTATTTGGTAAAGAGCCACCGGGAGATGGTAAAGAATCTGCCTGCAATGCAGATGACCAGGGTTCTATCCCTGGGTTGGGAAGATCTCTTGGAGAAGGGAATGGCTGCCCACTCCAGTATTCTTGCCTGGACAATCCCATGGACAGAGGAGACTGGCAGGTTATAATCTACGGAATCACAAAAAATTGAACACGACTGAGAGATTAACACTTGCACTTCACTTACCAGCATCAGTCCTTCCAATGAATATTCAGGGTTTATTTCCTTTAGAGTTGACTGGTTTGATCTCCTTACAGTCCAAGGGACTCTCAGGAGTCTTTTCCAGCACCACAATTTGAAAGCATCAATATTTCGGTGCTCAGCTTCCTTTATGGTCCAACTCTTACTTCTGTACAGCTATCTGCAATAGCTGAAGTGCTCATAAAATAATGGTTTCAGTGAGCCGAGCCTCTGGCATTTGCCCAAACATATAAAATGCTAAATTCTTTAACTTGAATTGTCTGGTTTTCTTTAATTAAGAGCAACCTCTTGAAATTGTGATTACCGGTGTTTGTTACCAAAACTTCTGTATATCCTGGTTTCTTCATTTCCTCTTCAGAGTTAGTGTATTCTCCTTGGTTCTGTCTTGTCTCAACAAAAATTTGAAGCTACGGAAATTAGAGACCTCAGAGTGTCATAGCTCTCGGAAAGACCATGTTATAGCTCTTGGGTCATGGACAGACCATGTTATAGTTCTCAGGTCTCAAACAGACCGTGTTATAGCTCTTAGATCAATGTTACAGCTCCATGTTACAGATCAATTTTATTTTGAAAATAGCAGGAAAAATCCATCCTCAAGGTGTGAGCGCATGCTGACCCAAAGATGCAAAGAGAAGAGATTAGGGGAGCGCCCCAGGGTGTGGGAGAGAGCAGAGATCCTCGGCCCTTTGGCTCCTCTTTTTATATGGTTTTTCCTCCCCCTGGGCCTGCCCTATGTAAATCGGGCTAGCCAGGAGTGCTGTTTGTTCTACCTAAGGTCCTCACTCTGGTCCTTGGACCTTCCTTTTACCTTCCTTTGTTCTATTTTTGCAGGCTTTTCCCTTCCTTGTCTTTTATCCACTGTCATTCTGGATGCCTGTTTCCTATTCTAACTACCTAACAAGAGCAATTTATCTGAGAGGCAGCCTCTGAGCTTAAGTCCCCAATTTGTCTGCCAAGTGAAATGTAATTCTCAACTTTTACGTTGTGCTTTTTTTTTTCCAGTTGACATTTGTGTGATAATTTCAACTCTAATTAAAGAGTAACTGTAAGACACATGGAAACTCTATCTAGTACCCAAGGGTTGAGGGAGAAAATTCAAGGAAGACTGCCCTTGGAAGGACTACAGGCTTCTGGATAAAGTATGTCTTAGTCCCTCAATAGCAGAGAAGTTGGTTGGAGTGGATGGAGGGGCAAACAGCAGGCAGCCCTGCAAGTGCAGATGGGGAGCAGGTTATCAGCAGCAGGTCATGTAGGGTACTGTGGGAGTCTGGATGCTGGGCAGAGAGTAGGGTAGAGGACTTCAGAGGGTGGGATGCATGGGAACCTGGCAGACTTTCACCAGACCATGGAGGCAAGGTTGCAGAGGGACAGTGGTCTGGTACTGTGGCTTGGACATGCTTTTTCCAAAATGGAGGACATCATCGGACTCCCTGTCTCTGCTGGACATTGCCAGAAACCTCCGATTACTTTAGATTGTGCTCTGCAAAGGAAAAATGCTTAAAGGGATTTGTGGTCATAAAGCATTATATTCAAGGATGTGTTGAGACTCCTGAGGCAATTGACTGATAACTGACACTGGAGTCAGGAACAGTGAAGAGCAAAAACTCAGTGATTCTTTTCTGTCTGTAAAAGGAGAACCCTTAAGAAGATCATGAGAAAAAACCTTTTTATATCCTGTTGGGGGGAAAAAAAAAAAAACACCTTTGATATTTCTTTACTCTAGCATATTTGTGTGTTTCTAGATAAAGCAATTTCTTATCTGTTTTTATTATTATTATTTAAAATAAATGCAAGCCTAACAGAGTCATACTCAAGCAAGCATTTTTAAGTAACCAAAGGTAAGGAAAGCATTCAGTCTCTGGAAAACCATCAAGGGGATGCCATATATAAACTTTAGGAATGCTTTCCAGGTCTTCTGCTTCTCTTCTTCTTCTCTTTCATGCCATTTTATGTAAAAACCCTCATCTGTGACCCTCCACTCCCAAAACATTACAAAAGCTTACAGAATAAACTTTCCTTTTTACCAGTCCTTAAGGCTTACCCTCCTCTCACACCTCTTTCTCTTTGTCTCTGGACTTTGTCTCTTTTTCACCCTTCTACTTATACTTTCTCTTCTCCATAGGCTTGCCATCTCCTCTTTTACATTATCAGTTTCAGTCTTTCTTGGTCTCCTACCTCAAGAGTGTCTTTTAATTAGTTTGTAGGATAATATCCCGTACCACAATGATAAAAACAATAAATTTGGCTAAGAAGGTATAAAAGATGTACTGTGTCCTATATACTTTTTTTTGTGGGGGGGGGTCTGAGAAACCTATGGGGAATCAGTTTTAATCATGAAGAGTGAGAAGGAGGGAAGAAGAAATTTGGATGGTGGCAGAGACTATGTGACATCATTTCACTCTATATTGCAGAAGCCAAGTGGAATTGCTAACATTTCCACATAGTTGTTGTTGCTGTTTAGTCATTAAGTCATGTCTGACTCTTTGCAATCCCATGGACTGTAGCCTGTTAAGCTCTTCTGTTCATGGAATTCTCCAGGCAAGAATAATGAGTGGGTTGACATTTCCTTCTCCAGGGGATCTTCCTGACCCAGGGATTGAATTGTATCTCTTATGTTGGCAGACAAATTCTTTACCACTGAAACACCAGGAAAGGCCAATATTTCCATATACATAGTATGTGTCATGTATTAAAATAAGTTTTAAATATAGTAGAGATAGTTAAAACTATCTAAGAGATCAAAGTCCTTTTAGAGAGATATGAATGCACATGGATGATGTCTGAGAGCGACAGATTAAATATCTATATCATCTATATCTATATATAGTGCTATTTAATTTTTGGCCTACTTTTTAGAGAAATCAATTTGAACACACATGCATATACACAAGCACATTTATTAACCATCTGCTCTAAAATTAAGGATCACAAACATACGCTTTTAGCTAACATATCCACTAAATGCTAAATTGCACAGTTCAGTCCTCTGTGGGTACCATTTAAAGGCAAGAAAGAACTACAGCAATGAAGAGAAGATCCAAGACTCTGAGGTGCCTAATGAACAGTGTTCTCTCTCCAGTTGGCTAGCTTGGAATTCAAGCATCACTAGTACCCAAGCAGATGAAGATGCTGTTTCTCCAAACCTTGCTCATAGTTCTTTAACTAGTACTCTTTTTAAAGAGAACATTGGTTTAGAAAAAATAGTTCCAGTCAGCTACAGCTCAAGACAACTGATTTTGACACAGTGATGTTCTCTGTCTTTGGATACCTGCTAAGGTGCTTGGACTCAAGACAAAGTCTGGAAAAAAGCAGGAGCTGAAGGTCCTTCCGACCCCTCTTCTAAATGTGTCCCTTCCCCAGTTCCATCTGTATATCCAGTGGAAAATTCTTGCAATGATATTTAAGATTCTTGCAATGCCATATTCCAGTAATTGTCACTGCCACTCTTGAGGATAAATTGACCTTTTAAAACAGCACAACAGTGATGCAGTTCACATTGATAGTGATACCTTTCCTTGCTCACTGCCTCATTTTAAAAGAATTCTTCATGGCTTCAGAAGACTGTGAGATCCAGGGTCATTGCTTATATCAACAATACTGCATACATTACTATATAACCTTTCAACAGTCTCCCCATGCATACCAAGTGGCAGGCATTATGTTGGCTATGGGGATAAGTTTGTGAATGTACAGACATGTACATCTGACCTCTGTGTTCTCCCTTGTTCTGGAAAATCTTCTATATTTCTCTTGTGTTTGTTCTACGTGATCTTCAAGGCCAAGCTCAAGGGCCCTCTTGCCCTGTGAAGATTTCATGCATCCTCTGCTTTCTAAACAACCTTTTCTATCACATACATGCATTTGACTGTATTCTGTCTGAGTTCCTTTTATTTCTGTACTTCTTCTAGCACTGTGCTGGCCGTGGAAAGTACTCAGTAAACACTGCTGATTGATTATTATTATTATTTTAGGAAAATAATTGATTATTATGATAGGCAAATAGACAATAAAACTAAAGTGCTTTGCATACACATGGATATAAATTGCAATTAAAATCTGATATCTGCTAAGAATAAATTATTTTAGAGAAAATAAAAAACCCAGGTTGCCCACCAAAGAGAAGTAACAAAGTTTCTACAAGCTGCTGCAATTTTGTAAGAATAATAATGGTCCTATTTTTACCTTGATTGTGTTTTGTTTAGTTGCAGCCTTTTTATGTGAAAGTAGACAATATCCCTGAGCCTTACTCTTTTTTTTTTTTTTTTTTTGGTCTCTTTTACTAAATGACTGCTGCATTCAAATATGTTTTCCATGCCCAAAGCAATAACTAGATGTTTAAAGAAAGGATATCCTTGCCAAAAGAATGATGGTTGATGATCTGTCACATGAAAAACAGGCTATTTTCTTACTTGCTTTAATGGAGCTCAGAAGGTAGCTATGAATTTTTGCTGGGTCTTATGCTCATCAGCTCTCTGAGTATTTTATTTTTTTATGGCCCATTAAAGAGTGGGCTTGATAATGTTCCATCATGATGCAATCATGCAGAAGATGGATTTCTTCTTCAGAAAAATGGAATTAGAAAACTATTATTCTTTTCCCACTTTCTTCCCCAACTAATGGATCATTTAAAAGCAATGGGGGAAGGACATCTTAAAAATCTCCAAGAAACACTTATAATAGTCATAGTATGTTCAAGATGTAAAATTAAATAAAATAAAGACATACAAAATATTGTGGGAAAATTTTTCCACTCAGTGATTTTACTTTATTCTTCCCTAGGGTGTGTTTCTCCACAGCATTCAGAAAAACCAATACAGAAACTCAACTCCATTGTTAGGTTAAGAGTAATGCAGCTTCCTGTTTGGATATTGCAATCATTTTTGGCCACCTGCTGTGAAGAGCTGACTCATTTGAAAAGACCCTGATGCTAGGAAAGATTGAAGGCAGGAGGAGAAAGGGGTGACAGAAGATGAGATGATTGGATGGTATCACTGACTCAATGGACATGAGTTTGAGTAAACTCGAGGAGTTGGTGATGGATAGGGAGGCCTGGCGTGCTGCAGTCCACGGGGTCACAAAGAGTCGGACATGAATGAGTGACTGAACTGAAGTGAAGTGCCCACAGATAAGCCAAACTACTTGAATCAAGATACATCAGGTACTGCAATCTTCAGAGTTGTCCATTTGCATTTAAAACAGAATAGTAATGAGGGCTTCCCTGGTAGCTCAGTCGGTAAAGAATCCACCTGCAATGTGGGAGACCTGGGTTTGATTCCTGGGTTGGGAAGATACCCTGTAGCTTGCAAAGACTAAAACTAAGAAAGATTGTGTAGCCATTTAAATATTTTCTAAATAAATCATTTTCAAGTCTTACATAGAATTTCTATTCAATGGTTTTGAATTTCAAAAAAGTTAAAAATATTTTTAATAATACCTTGTAAATATTACATTTTAGATACTTTATTTATACACACACACACACACACACACACACTAACTAAGGAATATTCTTCCTGATGAGTACATAACTTGTCAGCTGAGGAACTCTCTTTTTTAAAAGATGGGGGGCAGTGTTCTCAGGCCATCAGATGTATTTGCTGACATTCATTCATTGGGCAGTAAGATCATTATTCTCATCTGCTCTTTCCATTTGAGTTCCCTTTGGCCAGGATAGAGAACTAGGTTATCTTAATGTATATACCCCACAGCCACAGAATTCAGCAGGGTGTTTGTCCACTTCGTGAATGTGCATTGAATGGAAATATTTGGGAAATCCTTGGTCTAGCACAAGGAACCACTACTTGTTTCTTTCACTGTTTCTGTCTCTAGGATATGCATGGACAGTTCTCATTCTGCATTTTCTGCTGGTAGATTATGACCAGTGTCCTCTTTGGCAAAATGGGAGGACTTGGAGATTCAGAATTGAGGAATGCTATCTTTACATCTGAGAATTAAAGCATGAAGAGGAGAAAGAGGAGAAGACAGGAGACAGAGGCCTTCCTTTGGGTAGTGAGAGATGAGCTTTCTTTTATGTGGTGTCTGTGAACATTTTTCTCCCCTGCTCTCCAAGTCCAGGCTAAGCAGCAACAGGCAACATGGACTGTCTTCTCTTCTGATTTAGAAACAGTAAAATAATATCCACATAGATACAAAAGGATTGTCCAATAGGATGTAAGTCAAGAGAGATGTGACTGAATGAGAAAGCCACATGTTTGAAAAGTATAGAAGCTACTGCATTTATGGAACACGGTGATCTAAAGGTCTGGGTGGCTATAGAAACAGTAGAGAATCAGTATCATACAGTAGAAGCTTTACAAATGTGAACTCAGAATTTAAGATCAATGAATAAAAACAACATAGATATTTTCCGGCAGGGGAGGAGTTAGACAAATGGCATATATTCACTCCACAAAATACCACTCAGCAATAAAAAGGAAAGACTATTGAAGCTGCAATTTGTGTGAATCTCCAGAAATTTTGTTTAATGAAAAAAGTTAATTACCAAAGTCACATACTTTTTCACATGAATCCATTTATATAACATTTGAAATGACAAAACTGTAGAAATAGAGAACAAACTACCAGAAGTTTAAGAGAGGATAGGGAAGGAAAGGAAGAAGGGTCCTTTTGGAGGTGGAATGTTGTGTGTCTTGATTGCATAGATGACAACATCCTAATGGCAATTATTGTAGGATGATTTTTCACAATGTTACTGTTCAGGAAAACTGGCAAAGGTTACATGGAATCTCTCCATTACAGCTTACAATTTACGTGAATCTAAATTATCTTGAAATTAAAAGTTTAAATATAAAAATTTATAATATTAATAAGAGAATGAGAAGAAGAAAATACCATTAAATGCAGACTTCTTTGGTGGCTCAGATGGTAAAGTGTCTGCCTGCAATATGGGAGACTCACGTTCAATCCCTGGGTTGGTAAGATCTCCTGGAGAAGGAAATGGTAACCCACTCCAGTATTCCTGCCTGGAGAATCCCAGGGACAGGAGAGCCTGGTAGGCTACAGTCCATGGGGTCCTAAAGAGTCAGACACGACTGAGCGACTTCACTTCACTTCTAAAATAAGTTGCTTACAGATCATCCTGTACTTCTTAGCTGTAAAAAGAAGGGGAAATTGTGCTAAGCATTGCTTTACAGTGAATATATGTGTGAGACAATATAGAATGAAAAATGCTTGATAATATTGATTACTGGCCCCAAAGTAAGACAGGATCCTAGTGTGATTAAATAGCATAATTATTTGTGTTATTACTAAATTAGGGGTATATTCAGCTGCTTAATTTTTTGTCTTTTTTTTCATTTTATGTAGATAAAAACACTAGTAGTCCTATTGTATGAGACAGAAATCTTAATTCAATCTATATTTAACAACAATGTGTGCATGCTCAGTTGTGTCCTGCTCTTTGCAACTTCATGGAGCCCACCAGGTTTCTCTGAGGTCTTGGAATTTTCCATGCCTGAATACTGTAACGAGTTCCCATTTCTTTCTCCAGGGCATCTTCCTGACCCAAGGATTGAATCCTTGTCTCCTGAATCTTCTGCATTGGCAGGTGGATTATTTACCACTGAGCCACCTGAGAAGCATATTTATAGTGGTGCTAAGACTAAAATTTAAATGATGCAAAACAAGGTCTTTCCTAACACACTACAATAAAATTGATGGAAAATAGTATTCTCTCATTATATCAAAGTGATGTAGAGTGATTTGAGTAAAGTAGGTCACTGTATTGCAAAATGATGTAGCTGGTTACTTTAGCGGGGAGCAATACAAAATGACTTCAAAACCTACAACTGACTTGTGAAACAATTTATATTTAAAATTAATTTTTTTAGGTAGAAAATAACCTATTTAAGCTTCAGTCACAAAACAATATGCAAACATCCCCTCAGCATAGTATCATCCCAAAAAATTCTTAGATAGGGAATAGATTATTTTAATTTACAAAATATTTTTATTTCTCTGAAAATAAGAACAGTTTATTTGATTACTTACAATATTGCACTGGCTTCTCTGGTGGCTCAGCTGGTAAAAAATTTGCCTGAAATGTGGGAGACCTGAGTTCAATCCTTGGGTTGGGAAGATTCCCTGGAGGAGGGCATGGCAACCCATTCCAGTATTCTTGTTTGGAGAATCCCCATAAACAGAGGAGTTTAGTGGGTTATAGTCTATGGAGTTACAAAGAGTCGCACATAACATACTGACTAAGCACAAAATCATACATGTAGTGTCTAAAGTAACAGACTGGTATAATGAAATTCTATGTGTCCATTATCCAGTTTCAACAATTATCCACTCAGGGCCAGTTTTGCTTGGTCTGTACCTCTCCACTCCCAATCCACTCCTTTATCATCACTCCCCCCCCCCATCTTCTGCTTGGATTATTTTGAAGCAAACTCAAAAAATTGCATAAAATATTTTTTGATGTGTGTGTCTAAAAGATAAGGACTCTTAAAATTTATAATAATCAAGATAACACCTAAGAAATTATATCATATATCTAAGCTTCAGTCTTCCTGCTTTATAAATCAGTGTTTATATGGAGACTCTTGCCTGCCACCTGCTTCTTTTTTCACTGCGCCCCACCACACCACCGTTTAGTTCCTTTGGTGCCCAGCTCTTCTCACCCTAGAGTCTGCAGTCAACTCTTGCTCTGCCTTATGCACTTATTTCAGATCTTTCCGTGGCTGGAGCCTTCTAGATCTCAGCTTAGTGTTCCTTCCTCAGAGAGCTTTGCCTCTGTAGGGCTGACCCTCAGTGCCACTCTGTTCTGTCATTTTTGTTTTCTTTTAGGTCAGATTCTCTGGTGGCTCAGATGGTGAAGAATCTGCTTGCAGTGCCAGAGACCTGGATTGAATCCCTGGGTCAGGAATATCCTCTAGAGAAGGGACTACCCATTCCAATATTCTTGCCTGGAGAACCATGGACAGAGGAGCCTGTGAGCTACAGCCCAAGGGTCCCAAAGAGTCAGACACGACTGAGAGGCTAACACTTTGACTTTTGTTGTTTCTATCTCCGTCTGTAGAAAAGTTAATTCTGTTTGAGTAGCTGCTGCTGCTGCTGCTAAGTCACTTCAGTCGTGTCTGACTCTGTGCAACCCCACAGACGGCAGCCTACCAGGTGACCCTTTTATATTGTTTTACTCTATATCCCCAGCACCTGAAACAGAGGAGCTTGGTGGGCTACAGTCCACGGGGTCGCAAAGAGTCGGACACAACTGAGCAACTTCACTTCACCTCACTTCACTTCACTCTATATCCCCGCACCTGAAACAGTGCCTGGCACATAGTCAGGTACTGGTCAGTTAAAATTTAGTGAATGAGTAAGTGAATGAATCATAATTTTTTTTTTTTTTTAATTCACCATCTTGTGCCTTACTGGAATCATCATTCTTCTGATCATTTCCCTTTGCCCACTTAGTTATTATCCAAAAGGATAGTGGACTCAACTTGCAAATGGAAGTTTAAATAACTTAGTTATAATAGCTTCCTTTGAAGTTGCCTAATTTTCCCAACTCTCTCTCCCTTGAACCCTGCTCCCTGGGTGAGATGTCCCCACCTTGGCTCCATAGCTCTGTACCGTATAGAAACCATGTGATCACTGTACGCATCGTATTCTCTAGTGTCCCTGCTTCACTAAGACTACCTTGTGGCTTGGCGCGTAGCTGTCTCTCAGCAGACTGCTGGTCCACACCACAGCTGAAGGATATAAAATATTCAACAGAGATTCTGGCAAAATAATTAAAAGTGGGAAAACAGATTTCTAATCTTCTGAAATGCTAATCTGCTGTTAACCCTAGCCAGTGTATTTTTTTCATCTCTAGAAATTTGATTTGGGTCTTTTTATGTCTTCCATATTTCTTCTTGACTTTTTGTGGGGGTACAGTTACAGTAGTTGTTTTAATGTCAGCCATTCTAACATCTGCCAGTTCTGCATTGGTTTCAGTTGATCTATTTTGCTTTTTTGCATGCCTGATAGTTTTTGACTAGATAGAGGCAGTATGAATTTTGTCCTATTGGGTCCTGGATATTTTTATATTTCTGTAAATATTTTTAGGTTTTATTCTGGTGCTCAGTTACTTGGAAACAGTTTGATCTTTTCAGGTCTAGGTGTGTAGACTTTGTTAGATAGGACAAGAGCAGGCTCAGTGTAGGTCTAAGTATTTCTGAGTTAAGACCTTTCTGTGTACTTTGTCCTGTGACTCATGAGGTTTTCCAGTCTGGTAGATGTGAATAGGTGATATTCCAGAGCCTATGAAGTGTTACACTCTGTTAACCTTTTACTTTACTCTGTTCTGTGTAGCTTCCTTATGCATGCTCTGATCAGTACTCAGCCAAAGGCTGGAGGGGCAGCCCTCTGCAGATCTTGGAAATTCTCTATGCAGCTCTCTCTTCTCTGGAAATTTGTCCTACATGCTCTAGCTGTCTTTGCCTTTCTGAACTCATGTATTTTGTCTGGTTTTGATTATTTCAGACGAGAGAGTTTATCTGGTCCTGTTACTCTGTCTCGTCCAGAAGTGGAAATGTCCGAGGATTATCTTTTCGATTGTTTGCATTTTTTTCAAAAGTTGTTTAACTCCTTAGATTATTTGTTAAGATAATTCAGTCCAATTTCAAGAAAAAGTTCTAAGGTTTGTGTATGTGTGCATGTATGCACATATGCAAAAATGTGGGTTTATAGTAGATAATATAGTGTGGGATAATACTGGATTTGAAATCTGCATATTTGAGTTTTAAATCTATCTCCTCCTTCTGTTATATGCGGGCAGGCAAGTAATTAATGTTTCTGAGTGTTGGTTTCCTCATGTATGAGATGCTTTTCAGTGTATAACAGAATGTCTGTTACCATAGTTGCTGTATATGAAAGTGCCATATAATCCTCAGAATAATTTATTTTAGTTATTGGTGGGGGATTTGTATGTTTTTGGATAAAAACTCAAATCATAGAATGTTAGAGGGGTCATTTAGATATCACTTGCTTGATTGATTGCCTTAGGTAGCAACATTTATCACTCATTGAATAATTACTTACTAAGTTTACACTAGGCCTTATTTTAGAAGCTTGACATGTTTTGGTGAAATAAAACAGATAAAGATCCCTGTCCTCATACAACTAACTTTTAGCAGAGAGCTGAGTGACTTGCCTAGAGCGGAAAAAAAAATTCAGGTAACTTTGGTACAGGACTCCAAATTTGCATTTGGAGTGGCTTGCAGGGAGGAATAATGTTTGTGAATTTTCTGTTGTGTCTTTGAGTCCCTGGCTGTAACAGCAACTCTGAGTTACTAATGGCTGCACAACTGACTGAAGCGTGTGTGTGCTTCTGTTAGGAACTGGCTATGAAAGAGATCGAAAGGGGGTTATGTCAGACCGTGAGTAAATTACTTCACCTCTACTGTAGAGCTGTGCTTGCAATACATGCATGAGCTTGGTAAGATAATTTTCTTCTTTAAATAGTGCAGGAATCAGTGATAAATTGTTTTTCAGAGTATCATTTTACCAGATAGAACATTCTGGCACTGTGGCAGGGCATGCTTTATATTTTATGTTACAGTGCTAGAGATTATGGGTTATGTTTTTGTTAAGCTTGCAGGGAGGAATAATGTTTGTGAATTTTCTGTTGTGTCTTTGAGTCCCTGGCTGTAACAGCAACTCTGAGTTACTAATGGCTGCACAACTGACTGAAAGTGTGTGTGTGCTTCTGTTAGGAACTGGCTATGAAAGAGATCGAAAGGGGGTTATGTCAGACCGTGAGTAAATTACTTCACCTCTACTGTAGAGCTGTGCTTGCAATACATGCATGAGCTTGGTAAGATAATTTTCTTCTTTAAATAGTGCAGGAATCAGTGATAAATTGTTTTTCAGAGTATCATTTTACCAGATAGAACATTCTGGCACTGTGGCAGGGCATGCTTTATATTTTATGTTACAGTGCTAGAGATTATGGGTTATGTTTTTGTTACTTACTATCCTTAGACAGGAGTTGAAGAAAAGATGCCCCTTTTCTACAGTGTAACATTTGTAAATTCTCTTCTTATGATGTAAATATTAGGCCTCAGCTAATTTTCTAGGTATAATTTGACTATAACTAGATTTATGAGCTTCTGATGGACAAATTATTACTTTATTGTATCCATTTCAGTTTGTTAGTTTCCATAAACTAGGAAAATTTGAAACAAGAGCTCTGTATTTATTTAATTTGAGCATTGATTAAAATACAGACTATTTAGTGGCTTCAGACATAGTAAATGATTTAGCCTTTTTTCCCTCTGGCTTGCATACCATACTGTCCTCAGAACCTAGAAGGGTATCTTGACTAAATTTTCAACTTTAGTTTGACTAACATTTGGAAACCATGGATGATATCATAGAATAATAGAGTTTTGGCTGACTATTGGAAACCATCATGATATCATAGAATAATAGAATTTTGTGGTGGAGGAGGGACTTTAACTTTGTCTGGTTTAACTCCCTTGTTTTATAGTTGAGGAAATTGATGCCTGGAGAAGGTGGTTAAATAATTGATTGCCAAAGGTCACGCAGCTACTCATTAGCAAAAACTCCACTTTAGTTCTGTTCCTACAATACTTTTGTTTTTTGCCTTAACTGATTCCTCATGTTCGTCTTTGATGTAGTTGATTTTTATCAATAGCCAGCCATTCATGCATCTAACATTTGAGTGCCTAAAGCACACTAATATTCCAGCCTTGCTTGAGAGGTGTGCGAGGTAGCAGGGAAGACAGATGGTTGGTCACTGGCACTAATCGTTCAACCATTGTTGTGGTCTTAGGAAGCCAATAGTTAACTTTTAAAATCAATTAGAATAATTTTTAAATTGTTGTGTTATTTGAACTTAAGCTGCACAGGCCAGGTCATGTAGAACATAAGCCTTGAATTAAGCTTGAGCTTAAAATTGTTTAGGGGAAAGTGAATTTTCCTTGATGGATGTTGAGCGTTTTGCAGAAATAACTTTGGTTTTTCAGCTTGGAATTTGGGTTATCTAAAAATAACTCATGAATAAATGTCATATTTTCTAACAACAGAGTAACATTCCTACTATGCTAGAATTGGCAGTGAGAAATTTAAGTCTGGTTATGATAGTTGAAGAACTGAGATGTTTTTCATCTTAGAAGAGAACAGTTCTCTAATTTTAAGACTAGAATGCTGCCTTTTCAGCCCACGACTGCTCACCCTTGTTCCTGTCTGCCCTCCAGCAGTCGCTTTCCACTTTCCATCTGCTTGTTGGCCTGCTTTGTCCTCTTTTCTGTTGGCCCTTTCATTTTTATCTTGTGGAACTCAAGTTTGTTTTGAGGTCTCCTCTGACTCTTTCACAGTGCTGCTTTTTCTCCTCAGCTTAACTGAAACCTGATTTCCTCTTATGAGTGAAATTTTCCTCAGAATCCTTTCTGGTCGCTGGAAAACAGTTTTAGTACACTCCCCTTGCATTTATGGGGTAGGGGGTCAGCTTTTTTTCTTTTCTTTTTTAAAAATAATAATTTATTGGGTGACGTTCACATGACATAAAACTCACCTTTATAAAGTGAAGGAATAATTCAGTGACATTTAGTTTATATATCATGTTGTGCAACCACCAACCCTGTCTAGTTTCAAAACATTCCTACTGCTCCAGAGTAAAACTCCTTACCCATTAAGCAGTCTTTTCTCATCTTCCTCTCCCTTCAGCCTCTTGCAGCCACCAATTTGTGTTCATTTATCTATGTGGATTTATCTATGCTGGATATTTCACATAAATGGACTAAGAAAATATGAGACATTTTCTCTCTGGCTTCTTTTTGGCACTGTGTTTTGGGAGCTCATTCACGTTGTAGCGTGTATCAGTCCATTCCCTTCCATGACCGAGTAGTGTTCTG
Source organism: Aepyceros melampus (assembly GCA_006408695.1). NCBI lineage: Eukaryota > Metazoa > Chordata > Mammalia > Artiodactyla > Bovidae > Aepyceros > Aepyceros melampus. The sequence goes on from SJXQ01011433.1 coordinate 45,544, forward strand.
TTCTGTGTATATGCCAACATTTGTTTATTCCTTCATATTTTGATGGACATTTGGGTTGTTGACACATCTTTACTGTTGTGAATAGTGCTGCTATGAACGTGTGTGTTAAGTACTTGATTATCTATTTTCAATTTTGGATATATACCTGAGAGTGGGTCATGTAGTAATTCTCTGTTTTAACTTTTTGAAGAACCACCAAACTTTTTTTTTTCTTTTTTACAGTGACTGAGCCTTTTTGTGGTCCCATCACAGTGTACAAAAGTTCCAACTTCTCCATATCCTTGCTAACGCTTGCAGTTTTCTGTTTGTTTTTTAATTAAAGCTATCCTAGTGAGTGTAAAGGGATACCTCATTGTAGTTTTGATCTGTATTTCCCTCATGACAAATGATATTCATATGTTTGTTGGCTGTTTGTGTGTTTTCTTTGGAGAAATGTCTGTTCAGGTCCTCTGCCCATTAAAAAAAAGTATTTATTGATTTGGCTTCATTGAGTCTCCGTTGCAGCACACAGGTCTGTGTTGCGGTGCACAGATCTTCGTTGTGGCATGCAGGCTCCTCTCCAGTTGTGGTGTGTGGGCTTAATGGTCCCAGCCCATGTGGAATCTTAATTCCCCAGCTGGGAATCAACCCACATCCTCTGCGTTGGAAGGTGGATTCTCAACCACTGGACTACCAGGGAAGTCCCCCTTGCCCATTTTTAAATTGTCTTTTTGTTGTTGGGTTGTAAGAGTTCTTTATATATTGTGGACACTAGACCCTTATCAGATAGATGATTTGCAACATTTTCCTCCATTTTCTAGGTTGTCTTCACCATGATAATGGCTTTGGATGTGCAGAGGGTTTTATGAAGTCCAGTTTATCTATTTTTCTTCTGTTACTGTTGCTTTTAGTGCCATATTTAAGAATCTGTTGCTAAATCCAAGGTCATAAAATTTTATCCCTATATTTTTTTCTAAGAGTTTTATAGTTTTAGGTGTTATATTTAGGTTATTGATTTATTTTGAGTTAATTTTTATATATGGTTGAGGTAGTTTCATTCTTTTTGCATATGGATATCCAGTTGTCCTAGGACCATCTGTTAAAGAGGCTATTCTTTCCCCATTAAGCAGTCTTGGCACACTTGCCAAAAATCAGGCTAGGTGTCTACTTGGACATAGGTAGATTTTGAGGTCATGAACAGCCTTGGCCTTGCAGGGTTTCCCAGGTTTGCCCTTGTGCCCCACTCCCTCCTATCTATTGCTTCTTTGCCATGCATCATAACACATCCTTTACCATATAGTTCCTGAGGAATTGAGTACCACTTTTGATGAGGTTAAAATAACTATGGGTTTTGTTCTGTTCCAGTACTAGCTAATGGAGCCAGTGTTTACACATGATTGAAACGCTGTGCCAGGAAACCTGAATTTACCCTACAGAACACATTTCCCCTTTTAAAAGTTGCATAGAGAAACATTGCCAATTTCATTACAAGATATTTTTGTAGTTTGTTTAAAATTAGTGTTTTACTGGTTCCTTAAATTCTGCATTAATTGGCTAAGTCTTTTATGCTGATTGGGAAGAAGCAATAGCTGCTAAGTGACCGATATCTCTGGTTGCACAATATTTTATATCAAAGGCCTGATTATACCTGCATCAATTGTGTAAAACTTTAAAACTTCAAACTTTTTAACTATTGAACTTAAGCTATGTAAAAATTAATCGAAAAGATAGATAAGCAACAAGGGTCTACTGTATAGCACAGGGAATCCTACTCAGTGTTCTCGGATGTCTATATGAAAGAAGAATCTAAAAAAGTATAAATGTATAACTGAATCACTGTGTCATATATCTGAAACTAACAAAGCATTGTAAATCAACTATACTCCATTAAAATTAAAAAAAAAAAAATAGGGAAAAACTCACCTGGCTGGAAATACGCGGGCTTATTTCCTTGCTCGCAGCTTTCTTCCCTCAGTCTGGAGATCTGTCATTACACTGTTACCACACTGTCTTGGCTTCTCTGGCTTCGTTCTAAGCTTTGCTATTGGAAACGTAACTCAACTGTGTTCTTTTTCAAGACTTTTCTTTTGGCTGTTGGAGGCTACTTGCATTTCCATATTAATTTGAGAATCTGCTTTTCTGTTTTCTACAAAAAGGGCAGTTACAATTTTGATAGGGATTGCACTGCTATATCCCTTTGGGTAGTGTTGCTCCCTTAACAATAGTAATAAGAAGTCTTCCAATGCATGAAGATGGGATGTCTTTCCATTTATTTAGGTCTTCTTTAATTTCAGCAGTTTTATAGTTTTCAGTGTATAAAACTTTCATCTCCTAATTTAATTGATGGGAGTTGTTTTCTTAATTTCCTTTTTGGATTGTTCATTAGGGGACCAGCTTTATCATGCATTATATCCTTCATTTGTTGCTTTGATTTTTGATTGTTTTGCCCAAGGATAGTGACTCAGCATCCTCTTCTCTTTTTATATCATTGAGATTTACTTATAGGACCTTTGACCCGTTAGGGTTGTTGGAGTCACTGAGTTGTAAGACGATCCTCAGTGACTTCTTCTTCATTATTTCCCTCCCTTTATCCCAGAGGATATTAACATTACTATGATTTTTTTTTTTCTCACTTGTTACTTGTGACTGTGCTGGTTCTTTTCTAAATAAGGCACTCATTGAAATGGCCACTTTGGACTTGGTCCTTTTCTCAGCCCTTGGAACATCCTTGCTGTGATCAGGGTACCCCAACCTACTCTTAGTCACTCCCTTCTATCTGAACCAGGCTGTTTCCTGGTCTCTTAAAGTTGCCCTTTCCCTGGCTTGTGCACAACTGGCTGAGTAAAGCATCACTGAATAAACGGTTTCCTTCGCTACCTCTCTAACCATTCCTCACGGCCCACCTCTCTGCAGAACCTACAGCACCACTCCCAGACAGCGATAAACCCTGCCGTCTGCTGGCCCTGCTTTGAGACTGCATTTAATTTTTATGTCATACTTGAAACACTAGTGATTGGTAGCAATTAGAAAGGAGTAGATTATCTAGATCCTGTCTTCAATTGTCTATTACTTTTCTCTTTCTTAAAAATTGTTTTGAGCATCATGGGGAAGGAAAGAATAAAGATTACATTCAGGAATACATGTATGATAGTCTTTACAGATTTCATCTTTTTCTAAAAATCAGTTTGTTTAAAATTCTTTTTATTTTACTAACTATTGCCTGATTATCTGAATAAAAACATACACCATTTGGAAAGTATACAGGACTATAAAAAAGAAGAAAAGTACACATTATTTAACTATGCATTGGGAGTCTTTGGTAAATATCTCTCCAGCATTTTTCCATGTTCTCATTTTTCTTTATGCAGTTGAAATCTTAGAATACAGGTAACTCTTTGAAATAGATGGCACATCAGGACTATATGTTATATTTTCCCTCCCCTTCTGTCTCCTTGGTCAGGAGACAGGCCTGTGGTCAGGTTGTGGGCTCTATGTTTTCTACTTTACAAACTGATTGTGCTTTTCCTTATAGCTGATTGCCTGTTTCTAAATCTCTTATGGCTGCTTTGGAAGAATTGAATTTCCTTTAAAAGTATGGTCTTGATGTGTCTACATGTCCTCTCCCCCATATTAATTGTGGATAGAGATACACATATCTACGTGCTAAGATCAGTTATAGGCTGATAGTTTCGTAACATGATTGAACATATATTGGATTTTCCTCATGTTTCTGTTATTTTGGGAAAATTGATTACATTGGGTTCTTTTTGCATTTCTAATATTTAGGGATTTTTTGGATTCTATATTTTGATTTAGAGCTATATTCATAATTATACTAGAATTATTACACGTGATAAACCTTTTCTCAGTATAAAATGATTATCTCATGTTAAAAATAAAAGTGCTATTAACTTCTCAGTATGTTTTGGAGTGACTTTTATGGAGAAGGTTACCTAATTGGTGATTCAGTTATATATTTTTTGAGAATCTGTTGTCTTTGCACATGATGAGATTTTGTCTGGGAATATAATTCTTGGTACACTTCTGATTCCCCTGAAACCTATTGCTCTGTTGCCTTCCCTATCATCTTTAGGATTTCCCAGGTTATCCTCATTCAGACAGTGAGCCTGGGTGGTTCAAGGATTTTCTTCTCATTTCAGCCCCATTATCACTGTTGAATGGTGAAATTCTGAGCTTTGATCTTTTTCACTTTGTAATGCTTTTCCAAATTTTACCTTTTGGTTGGGGCTTCGCTGGTAGCTTAATGGTAAAGAATCTGCCTGCCAGTGTAGGAGATGTCGGTTTGATCCCTGGGTTGGGAAGATCCCTTGGAGAAGGAAATGGCAACCCACTTTCTTGCCTGGGAAATCCCATGGACAGGGGAGCCTGGTGGGATACAGTCTATGGGTCACAAAGAGTTAGACATGACTTAGTGACTAACAACAACAATGACAACCTTTTGGTTGGGTATTTTAAGGGAAAGTTGGAGGAAAGGTGTTTTAGTCATTAGTAATTTGTTATTACTATGTTAATCTTAATATATCAAAGATATTATCTCTACCAATGTGATTTTTTTAATTGGATTTTTGTCATTTGAGGGCCTTTTCTCTAGCTTTTACTGGCCTTCATGTATTAGACAGCAGTTGGGTTTTTTTTGTTTAGTGAATTGCTGCAGCTGACTGAATATTTCTTTAAACATGATTTTGAAAACTAATTTTTATTTTTCCCAGTTTAACTTAACTCTTATAAAAAATATAAGAAAAAGGATAAAAGCATAACCCATAATTTACTGTTTAAAATCAATTACTGTTCATATTTTTTGGTATTTCTTTTTTGAGAAATGGAACACACACATTATGCATATAAATTTAGTTTTTTAAAAAATGAAGGTTCTCTTTTTTAAAAAATCTTTTTAAAAATTGAAGTATAGTTAATTTACCATGTTATGTTGGTTTCAGGTATATAGCAAAGTGATTCAGTTATATATTCAGCTATAACTGAATATATATTCTGAATTTGTATATATTCCTTTAGATTCCTTTCCATTATAGGTTATTACAAGATATTGAATATAGTTCTAACCTGCTATACAGTATATAGTAGTGTGTATATGCTGATCCCAAACTCCTGATTTACTCTGCCCACTTTTTGACTTCCCTGGTGGCTCAACGGGTGAAGAATCTGCGTGAAGTGCAGGAGATGGCAGGAGGTGTGGGCTAGATCCCTGAGTTCGGAAGATCCCCTGGAGGAGGAATGGCAACCCACTCCAGTACTCTTGCCTGGAAACTCCCATGGACGGGGAGCCTGGTGGGCGACCGTCCAAGGAGTTGCCAAGAGTCAGACACGACTGAGTGTGCGCAGACACATAAACACACTGTCCCCTTTGGTGACCACAAGCTGGTTTTCATATCTGTGAGTCTGTTTCTGTTCTGTAAATAAATTCCTTTGTATCTTTTTTTTTAATTTCACATATAAATGATATCATATAGTATTTATCTTTCTCTGTCTGACTTAATCGCAAAGAGTCAGACTCTATCTCACTTAATTGCAAAGAGTCAGACACAACTTAGTGACTAAAACAACAACACTGCTGCTGCTGCTGCTGCTGCTGCTAAGTCGCTTCAGTCGTGTCCGACTCTGTGACCCCATAGACGGCAGCCCACTAGGCTGCCCCATCCCTGGGACCCTCCAGGCAAGAACACTGGAGTGGGTTGCCATTTCCTTCTCCAATGCATGAAAGTGAAAAGTGAAAGAAGTCACTCAGTCGTGTCCGACTCTTTGCGACCCCATGGACTGCAGCCCACCAGGCTCCTCCGTCCATGGAATTTTCCAGGTGAGAGTACTGGAGTGGGGTGCCATTGCCTTCAAGCAACCAATATGCTTGTCTTCTAAGTCTGTGCATCTCTATTTGCTAAGTTCATTTTTCCCATTTCTTTTTAGATTCCACATTTAAGGAATGTCATTTCTCCTTCTCTTTCTGAGTTACTTCACTTAGGATGCCACTTTCTAGGTCCATCCATGTTGCTGCAAATGGTATTAGTGTGTACATTTAAGTTTAATTCACCAGACGTTTATTGAACATCTGTTTTATGCAAGAGACCCATTATAAATGATAGACATTATTTAAAATTTACTGTGTATCCCTGGAGAAGGAAATGGCAACCCACTCCAGTACTCTTGCCTGTATGTATCTTGCCTGTCCTTATTTAATGTTATTATAAGCAAAACTCAGTTTGTTAAAATTTATTTATAATAGTCTTATTGGTGGCTTCGTAGTCTTTTCCAGTAATTTTTTTTGGTGGCTAAAACCTGTCTTCAAAGGGGAATTTCAGTATGTCTTGTGGGTGAGCAGGGAGAGATTTGATTAAAGGATGCAGTGGCTTGGAACACCATCTCTCTCCTCCAAAGAAAGAGAAATTGTTGAAAACTGTTCTCTGTTATGGATGTATTATAGTTTATTGATCATTGCTCTGTTAGTGGTAATTATATTGTTACTTTTCTTCAGTTTTAAATATAATTTTGACTAATATCTTTATGCATAAATGTTTGTGTCTATATTTGGTCTTCTAAGGATGAATTTTTAGAATTGGATTTACTGAGAGTATAAACATTTATAAATCACTGATATATGTTCATAAATTGCTTGCTTGCCGCACCCTATCTAACATTCAGTATTGTATTGAAAGAATATACACATTTCTGTTCCAACATCAAATGTATTCCTAGCAAACAGAAACCTTTAAGATTTTGAAATCATTAAAAATAACAGGAATTATGGGAAAAATAAGGTTAAGGGCAAATCATTCAAGACCTCTGCAATTTTCAAACTAAGTACTAATAAAAGCATAATTGGTACCTTACGGGATAACTTGAACAGCTTGGTCAAACCACTTAGGGTGGCTGAGGCAGCTTTAGAAGAGAGTTAAAGATGTTAAAAAATAATAGGATGAAAATCACTGGCTTGCATGGTTTTGAGGTAGTGCAGATGAGAGCTGCTTTCTAAGCTGGTGGGGCTGCCATCAAGTTGGGCATAAGAGAACGTGCAGCTTCCTGGATCTAGGAACCACACAGAGACTGGTGGTGCTCCTCTGAGCAGAGAGCCTTTTGTGCGGGTGCTTATTTTTAGTTTTCTTTTTCACTGTTTCAGCTTTCTTTAAATAGAGCCAAGGGGGACTCCTGCCTGGCAGTAGCTGAACTAAGTGAGGGTCTTTTCCAGTGAAAGTTATAGTTCTTTACCTGCTATTCTAGTTCCCCATGTCTGGGAAGATTCAAATGTTATTTGACACAGTTTCTATTAATATGTTGTACTGGTATTTTTATTTCCTAACCACTGATATGCTAATTGATGTTTAGGAATATGTTTTACCACAGAACAAACTAGATTTACTAATTTGATGGGTGAAAATTTGAACTTCATTTTAATGGCTTCTTTGAAGAAATTCAAATCCTTTCAAACTTGGAATAACTACCTTAGTAAAGAATGGCTATTTCAAAACAAATTCTCTCAAATCTAATCAGGAAACAGCAACTCTGTTTGCAGTTGTATTACAGTTTTACAGTATTACTGTATTACAGTTTCAATACCTAAATCTAGGGTAGTGAATTTAAAAATTTCAGTTTTTATTTTGGTGGCCATTAAGTGTTTATAGATATGGATCACAGGGCTCCAAACTGTCAACAGCCCATAACTATTTATTTGTTGCACAGAGAAGCATGGTTTTATAGTGACTCATTTGTGGGAGTGCCTTCATCTGGGCTTATGCAGCATTCAGTTGCAGCGCCAGAGGAGACAAGGAGCAGCGGAGTTAAGACAGTTCAAGATTGGGTGTTTGCAGGATGGGCTATGCATGTCTTAGCTGTGGGAGAAGGTTGAGGGTACTCGTAAGAAAGTAATTGCAGTAATTGGGGTTGAGGTCAGTAAGAAAAAAACAAGGAAATGATCGCTATAATCAAGTGGGAGAAACAAGAGGATTATGGACCCTGAAGGTATTATGGGCCCAGAGAACAGCTGTTGTAACAATAAAGGAAAGAAACTGAGGAGCTACTAAAGTATTGAGATAATTACAGAGATAATCAAGATTTTGGAGGTAAAGCAATTTATATATTCCCACTGTCCATAGAGATGGGTTACTTTGGTATGGATAAAGGTTATTGGAGTTGGGGAATAAAAGGAACATTGAAGAACACGTTGAGAGTGCGTTTGTCTCATGTACATTGGGAGTCTGGCATAATAAGTCACTGGAGAAAGGTGTTTAGAAATTTCATTAACTGGTTCCAGTATCTCAGTGAATGAGGTAGCTAGGATACTGGGAAGGAGCTTTGTGTGGAGTTGAATTTACTAGATGCTCTTAACATTTTAAACTGTGTCTGGAAAACTCAAATATTTCCGCATCAGTGTTATTGTTACCAGTAATTACATTGTAACTGTTATTTGTTAGGAACAGATTTCTTTATTTCCCTGTGAATGATGTTTGAAATTTAAATTTGGAAGTTGTAGGTCACTTATGATGATTTTTTCTAAAACTTTAGTTGGTGCTAGTAACTTTATGGTATGCAAACTTTCTGAGATTAGAAAAGAGAGGTAAAAACTATTGTTGAGTCTTTTTTTTCCCCTCTTTAAAAAAGTTTAGGTGAACTTTATATATAATGAAACATGCAGATCTTGGTTGAGTTTTGAAAAATACATACACCGGGTGTAACCATCACCCTAGTTAGATAGAGAACATTTCCGTCACCCCAGGAGGTTCCCTTAATAACACAGTGATTTGGTTTCTATCGCCACACATTAGTTTTGCCTGCTCCTAGAACATTTTATAAAAATAATGAATATAGAATGTACAGCTTCTTTGGTTCATGTCTGTTAGAGTCATCCCTTGTTACAAAGTCTCAACAATTTGTTTTCATTGCTGAGTAGTAGTCCATTCTGTGAATGAATGTAACACAATTGGCTATTCATCTATCTGCCGAGGGATATTTGTGTTGTTTTCCGGTTTTTGCTGTTCTGAATAAGAGCGCTCTCAATGTTAGCATATGAGTTTTTTTGTGGAATCATATGTTTTAATTTCTTTTGGTTAATTATCTAGGAGTGGAATGACTGAAGCTGAATAGACGTACACTTTGCCTTATAAGAAAACTGCCAGTTTTCCAAAGTAGTTGAACACTGTCCCGTTCTTAGCAATGTATGAGAGTTGCAGTTGCTCCACATCCTTGCCAACATTTAGTCATTCTTCTGAGTGGAAATGATATCTCACTGTGGTTTTAATTTGTATTTCAGTGATAACTAATAATGTTTAGCACCTTTTTATATGCGTATCATCTATTTACATATCTTTTCTTACAAAATGTATGTTCACATCTTTTGCCCTTTTTATTTAATTGTGTTGTCTTTTAATTTTTGGTTCATAAGAGATCTCGACATGTTCTAAAAATAAGTCCTTTTGGTAGATGTGTTGTGAGTATTTTCTCCCAGTTTGTGACTTGAATTTCATTTTCTTAATATCTTTTGAGGAGCAAAGTTTTTAATTTTAATGATGACCACTCCATCAGTTTTCTCTTTGGATTCATGGTTTGCGTGGCCAGTCCAAGAGATGTTTGTTTAACCCAGGTTGTGAAAAGTGAAAGTGTTAGTTGCTCAGTCCTGTCAGACTCTCTGCGACCCCGTGGACTGTAGTTGCCAGGCCTCTTTGTCCGTGGGGTTTCCCAGGCAAGATGAGAGCCTCGCCTTGACCTCTTCGCACACCACACGGTGTTTTAAACTCATGGTATAAGGCTCAGGCAATAGGCAATTTACATTTCAGTTGGCCTCCCCTGTACCTTTTTCCTCCCATGTGTGGAATATGTGTCATCCGTTAATGGAGGGACACCTAGCCACAACTATAAATAACAGTAAATCTAATTGAGAGCTCTTACTCCCTGCTTTTATTCTTTAAGTTCTTTTGGATTATGTTCTGGAGAAAACCTGTGATATTTTTACCTCTCTCAAGCATTTGCTGTTACCCTCTTCTTCCCTTTTTGTAAACAATGAGCTACACTCAAGCTCACTGCCTTGGTGTAGGCAATAGTGTTTAGCTAGCATTTAGTAGGTAGGTTTTTTTCCTTTTAATTGATTTTTTTTTTTTTTTGGTTACCTTGTATTTTTTTCTCAGTAATTACTGGGTTTCTACTCCAGATGGTGATTAAATCTTTCCTTTAAATTTTTATTTAAAAATTGAGTTAATTTTAAAGAAAATATTTAATATAAGTAGGATGAAGGGGTTATCACAAAATTGAGTAATATGATATGTGTTAGAGGTTGGATGTAACCTTGGCCAAGAAAGCGGTGTGAAAATGAGTGAAATTGGAAATATCTAGCATTTCTTAGGCATCTTGATATTTTCTCCTTTTATCTGTGGTGCTAACTTGTCTAACAAGAATTTACTGAGCATCTGCTTTGTGTAGAGGACAGTCCTGAGAATATGAGAAGTGTAATGTCCTCTGCTTTGCAGTTTAGATTTGGAAGAGGATGTGTGTCTGTGTGGCAGTGGCGTGAGTGTGCCTTGGTAACATGCTGTTCAAGTGGCCAGCACATCATACGACAGAAGCCAAGATCACCTCTGGCTAGGGTCTTGAGGCCTTGACTCACATTCTTGTTTCCCCCAGGTGCCTGCCTCTTTTCCTAAATCCTCATCAGTTTTGCAGGGTGAAGGGGCTATTGTCTGTAGGCATTTATCTGAGAAAGTCTTTGTCCAAAAGGAAACGTGTCACGTTGGTGGTTCTCAGAACCAGAGTTCTGGCTCCAGCACCTCTGTGCTTAATTGTTCCAAATCTCAGTTTCTTCATCCTTGTTGGCAATGATAAAATCCAGTCTTCTTCCTGCTTCGGCAGCACAGGTGGGGTGTGCTTTTACCCTTTTATTATGATCAGCATTTGAAATATTGATGGTTAATGCTTTTGAGGGTATTTGGAGCATTTAATTTTTTCTTTTTTTTTTTCTAGGTCTTGATGCAGAACTTTATTATGTGAGAAATGACCTTATTAGTCACTACGCTCTATCCTTTAACCTGTTAGTACCCAGCGAGACAAATTTCCTGCACTTCACTTGGCATGCAAAGTCCAAGGTAAGAGAGTGGTCCATCAAAGAGGCCAAAACAGGACCACCCAGGCCCAGAGGCTGAGGCAGAGGCTGGATCTCCAGGGTGGGCTGCCAGCTGCACAGGAGGGTCAGTGGGTAGTGGGCTGTAGCGCTACTCGGTCTTCTCAGATTTGTGTTTTAAATCTTGAGCCTATTACTCTAGACTTTCAAATCCTTGAAAATGAAATAGCCTTTCATTTGAAAATGAAAAGAAAGCTAGTCATGTATGTGGCTAGCTTCTGACAGAACACTTACTTTCAGGCTTTCAAGCAAGGATGTAGCTCTAGCTGGAAGAGGGGACAGGTGGACCTGCTAATGACTGTGCTGTTATGATGAAGAGCTATGAATGAGGGGTTGGGGGACTGGTAAGATAGGTGGTTTAGACACGTTGGAGGTCTTGGATACAGTTCTCCCAGTTATGGAGAAGCAGTAAAAGGAAAGAACAGGACATGTAAGCACGCGTGTTGGCGCTGGCTAAGCTTCTTAACTGTAACAAACTTCTTGCCCGGTTTACTTGTTGCTGAATTCTTCAGATTTCTTCTGTTTGGGCTCTTCTATCGTGATAAGTTTTCTCTTAAGTCAAAGAGTGAGAGGCTGAGTGTAGAGTCCACCTTCCCTGATCAACTTGTTTCTTTTCTTTTGTCAGCCTCATATATAAGCTTCTGAGTAGGATTTTATTTGGGAAATAAAAATAGTTTTTGCTATACTAAAATAAGAATACCTGTTGTAGAGTTTATTTTTTAAAAATTATTATAAAGTGGTTTTCTTCTTAAGCACGTCATTTAAATCTGACCCCTTTAATATAGATCTTTTTATCTTCTTAGAAAACAATAATGGTTATTGGGAAAATTCAACTATTACAGAGTTGTTTTAAGAACTGTTAAGACTTTGTACATCTGAACCAAGAAGAATAATCATTGTTTATAATTTGGTGTACTTACTACTTGAAACCATACTTCTTTTTCCTTTTTAAACAAAAAGGGGATTCTCTGATACATGTGTTGTACAGTACTTTTTCCCTACCTGATACTATGTCTTGGCAACTTTCCACTTTTCTAATTACAGATTTAACTCAGTCTCTTTAATGGCTTTATAATATGATATTGTATGGATATATGATGTATGGTTATTTGTTAAGTGCTTCTTTGACATATGGATTTTTTAGTAACATTTCCCTTCCCTGTTACAAAGTTTCATTCATTTGGCAGGCAAAATTTTATGGTAAAGTGATGGTAAAAACAATTGGTAGTCATCTTTTGTTGCTGTTTCTAGCATTATTATTAATGAACATAGAATCATAGAAAAAATATGTGTGTGAATGTGTATGTATGTATATAGGTATGTGTGTGTATATATATTAAGAATATCTAAATTTGTTCAGAAATTTTTGTGTACTTTTTGCATTATTTCTGAATAGTACATGTGATCAGGAAGTGAAATGACTGGGTCACAGAATGTTCATGATTAAAATTTTGATTGCTGTTGCCAAATTTTTTCTCCCATCCCCTCCCAAGATGTACAATGAGCCAACATTCCTTACAAAGTGAATAAGGTGCTTGTTTCAGTTCACTGCTTAATGCTAAATATTTTAAGTTTATTTGTTTGCCAATTAGGTAAGTAAAAATGATTATGTAAATATGCATATATCCACATTTTTATATATGCTCACACGTATATTAGAGAAACATACACATATAGACATACATGTATTAAAATACACCTGCAGGAATGTTTTGATTAAAGTTAAATTAGCTTGGATCCTGGGTAAAGTGTATGTGCCTTGCTGTCTAGAACACCTCAAGTCCAACATTATTGCCTTGGGGTATCCAAACAGGGGATGTTCTTTTAGGAGTGGTTAGATCTCTTTAGGATGAAATCTGCAAAAACAGAGGGAGAAGATTCATGTGATCTAAGAACATTTAGTAGATGGTAACTTGGATATGCTGAAGTGCCAGCATAAATGACATAGGTCACTCAGAAAAGGTTGAGACATTTGAGACATTTTAATCTGAGGTCTGTTAGTTTGAATGAGTAGGCACCTGGACTCTTCAAGGAGACAAACCTAATGCATTTTTCAGTACTATGTGGCTTTATTATTACTTGGGTGACCTTATCATTTTTATATAATTTTAGACAGAAAATTACAAAAACAATGCACAGAATTCTCATTTATCCTTCACCTGGATTCACAGATTGTCACTGGTTTGCCCCATTTGTTTCATGACTCATTCTCTCATTCTCCCTGCTCTCGTGCACACAGACGTTGTTCCTCTTGAACTGTGTGCAGGTGAATTGCATGTTTCGTGCCCTTTACCCCTAAGTACATCAGTGTATATTTTCTAAGGATAGGAGCATTCTTTATACAGCCAAAGTACAGCGGTCAAAATCAGGAAACCTAACACTGACACAGGACTGTCATCTCATCTTCAGAACTCACACTTCACCAGCTGATCACAGTCATGTTTTTTGTGGCTTTTTTTCCCACTCCTGTGGCCTTTCTTTGTGTTTCTTGACTCTGACATTTAGGGCATATGGGCCACTGGAGGGCTGCCTCAGTTTGCTTTGCCTGAGGCTTCCTCGTGATTGGGCTCATGAGTGCCTCCTTGGTGGTGGCACCCCTCCAGTGCTGTCCTCCACTGTGCACATGACACCAGCCTGTCCTTTTACTGTGGGTGCTACTGTGACCGCCCAGTTCACCAGATTTCTCCACTGTAAGGCTCTCTCCTTTATCATGAACAAGTAATTGTGGGGAAATAATTTGAAATTAGGGCTTCCCAGGTGGTGCCAGTGGGAAAAAAAAAAAAAAAACTCACCAGCCAATGCAGGAGACAGAAGAGATGCAGATTTGATGCCTGGGTGGGGAAGATCCCCTGGAGGAGGGCATGGCAACCCACTTGCCTGGAGAATCCCTGGGACAGAGGAGCCTGGTGGGCTACAGTCCATAGGGTTGCAAAGAGTCGAACATGACTGAAGTGACTTAGGAGGCACATGTGTGCACAATTTGAAATTATATATTAAAATTCTGTAACTCAACACCCTTTCAAACACTAGTTTTTGTACCTGTGTTTAAAACTCGGTTTCACTTTTAGCCATTGTGATTTTTCCTCTCACTGAAAGAGGTCAGATCTGCACTGGGTAACCATTTGGTGGGAGTGTTGTAGAAGGAATTTAAACATTTGTGGAATGGTGGTCTTGAATTTTAGGTTCCCTTGCAACTCTGAGATCCATTGTTTCAAGTAGAGAAGCTTTTTATATTCTTCAAAAAATTGTTAGTCCTTTGTTACTTTTCCCATCTATAATGTTGGTGAGAGAGTCTATTCTGAGTGAACTACTGACTTTGAACAGGATGTGATTGTTTTGGGGCCCACTTGGGAAAAAAGATTGCTGATATATATATATATATATATATATACACCATGAGAATATTTCCCAGGCAAGAGTATGGGTAGTGATTTAGGAATAAAAAGGCAATGTGGAATGTGGCAGTTAGAACTGAACAGAATTAAACCTTTTATTCACTTGTTTTAAAAATACACATATACTAATTTTTTTTTTTTTGAGTGAGTTTCAGAGATCTGACTGCTTATGAGTGCCTGAGGAGTTTTAGAAACCTGTAGACAAGGAGGAAATTGGAGTGGGGGAGAATAGATAGAAGAAGGGGCTCAGATGAATGTGTATGTTTGAACGGGAAGCAGTGTTGGTCTGGGTACATGTTGGGTGAGGAGGAGCCTTGGTATAGCTCTACTGTACTTCGCATTCTTCACATTATCTTGTAGAGCATAATTTCTAAGCTACTTCTGTGGCAGGTGTTAAACACCATCCTCAGTGTACATTTGGGCTGCCCTTACTGGTATGATGGTCTTTGTAAGTCAGAAGTTCCCTGATTTGCCGGAGGCCATCACCATGTATTTACCCATCACGTCCAGAAGCCTAGAAGGGATCCTAGACGCCTCCTACCCTTTCAAGTCCAGATGATTCTCTCTCATAACTACACCTTAAATTAGTTTCTTCTCTCTCTTGAGATCTAGTGCCTCCTCCTTAACTTAGGCTTTCATGTTTCTTCACTCCTTTACGGAAATAGAGCAGCCTTCTGACTGGTCTTCTGCCCTCTGGGCTGACTTCTTGCTTGCACCCCCTGCAAAGCTGCTCTGGGTTGCCACCAGAATAAAATTCTCTTTCATAGGGAGCCTTCGTGATCTCATCCTCGTTTTCTGCCCGCCGTCCAGCTAATCGTTTAGTGTCTTTTTTTATTTCTTGAATGCCCTGTCCTCTGTTACTGTACTGCTGTTTGCTGTGCGAGAAATACCCTTTCCCCATTCTTTACTTCATTAACTCTTGTTTATCTCATGAAACTTAGACCTGGTGTCACTTCTTTTGCATCTGTGTCAGGTGCCCTTTCCTTTCACACCCCTATCATGCTCTTAAGAATATTTTTGTAGTTGATCTTCTCTCTCCCTTTGAGGCGCTGAGCACGGCAGGGCTAGGGACCTCTTTTCATCTTTCTCCGGGTCCCTCGTGCCTGTTGTAGCACCTGGTACTTAGTTACAGGTGCTCCTTCACTGACTATGGAAGGATGCACAGGGCACAGCTCAGCAAAGGGGCAACTCCGGAGCAGTTAGAGCTTTTCACAGTTAGGATGTGCTGCTTTAGGGGCAGAGGATGCCTGTATCTAGAAGTGTGAAAACATGGGTTGGGTATACTTGACAAACTATCTGGCAACTAGTTGCACACCTGGGATTTTTCCAGATATTTTACTGTGAATAAAGTTGTAAATCTGAAAAAATATAAAGTTTTAAATTTTAAAAAATGAATGTAACTCATAGTTTGAACGTATAGCTAAGCCTATTTCACAGTTCATCTGTAGAAGGTATAAGAATTCAGAGAAAAGTACTAGTCATGTTATGTCTTAAAATGTTTTATAGTAAAAAAGCGAAGGAGTGTGTGAATGTTAAATCTGATGTCAGGTTTGACCTCCATTGCAATTCCTAGTTCTAGTTTTAGGTCATAATTTCTTTTGTGATTTTAGCACAATTGTTTAATTGAAGTTTATCTATTTTAAAAGTTAACCTTTTGAGTATTTTATTTATGCATATGGTACAAAATGCGAAAGGCATAAGGGTATATAGTGAAAATAACCCCCCTACCCCTTTCTAGTACCATTCCCAAGCAATCTAGCCTCCTAACTCCCCTTCCATTGGCATCCACTGTTACCTGCTTCTGATCTTCCCTTCTAAAGATAGTCTGTACATGGATAAGCATCTAGATATGTGTATGTATGTGTGTATATATATGTATATATATTTGAAATGATAGTCGTGCAAGGGGGCAGGAGAGACACGATGAAGAGTGCTTCACCTGATCTTGTTAGCTCTGGGGTGCAGTTAGGAACTTTCAGAAGGAGAGTCATGGCTCCTCGGCTCCAACACTTTGCAATTGCTTTTTAAGAAATACCAGAAGATGAGATACTTGCTTTCAGAGGTCTTCAGTCTTCTTGGTATGTCGCTTCATTGTGGATATTTTAACATTATCAAATCTTCTGATAATAGTGTCCTGCAGTGACTGTGTTTTATCTTGCCAAACAGATTGTGGTCTTCCAGAGATTGGAGCTGTGTCTTACTCTTGACATTGTATCACACTGCCTTGGAGAGTGGTTGGTAAATATAATGGGTTAATTGCATTTCCAGATGGGGTAAGAACTCTGGTGTTGCTTTTCTTTCACAGTCCCCTTACTGGTGGTTTTAACAGATAATACGTTTCTTCTGCATTCCAGAACATTCTCTAGTATCCAGGGAAAAAACTTGCAATTGCATCTGTTAAGTGTCAGATATTTGAGATAGCTGAAAGGCAAAAATGTACCAAAAGGTAGCAGAATATTTACCCCACTCAGTCCCATCCTATAAGGTGTTCTCTGGTTTCAGGAATTCATCATTGTCAGGAGGGTCTGCAGGGAACTTGTCCAGAGTTTCTAGAGCAGCCCTGGGGCCAGCCTGCTATATCCCCTGCAGAGAGGGGTTTCTGTGAGAAAGGTCGCACTTGTGATAATTTCAGAGAAATTGAAAGGCTGTTGGGCTTCGGGCAAAGTGTACTCACTTTAAATCTGTACTGGGTTCCAAGAGGAAGTGGCTTTACTCAGCAGCTGCCTATTTGCAATTACCATTTGTTTCCAAGTAAGGGAAGATTACCAAAAATGTTTATTTCTTAGCTTATTCAAATATTTAATTTTTTTCTTATTTCTTTTCTGAAGTATTTTGGCTCATTCTTTGTTCTGATAAACAACTGATTTTCAGATTTTCTTTGTTCCAGTAGATTATCAATGTTAGCTTTAGAGCAGATCTGTTTCTTCAAAGGATTATTGGCCAGTGAGAGTCCGTATAGATCGATGGCATGCTAAAATAGAAAAAACTGCCCTTTAATAATAAGCAGTTTCTAACCCCAGAAACTACAATTTAAAATTTTATATTCTTAAGATTCCTGAGGGAGAAGAGAACTGCTTTGGAATGCCTTTCATGTTTAGGCAGTCCCTCAAAAAGGGAGGCAACAGAGGGCAGGCGTCATGCTTTCACACTTTTCAGTGTTCCAGGCTGCTGCTGGCCAAAGGGTTGGGCTTCTCAGAAATCTGCTCAACCCCTTTACCACTTCTCTACATGCCTCTGATGCTACCCAGCTCCATTCACAAGCCCATTTCTCTACCTTCTGCCCTTACCCCCTGCCACACTGAGGCTCTCCAGTGCTGGTCTGGTCCCTGCCCTTAGACTACAATTAGGGCCTTTAACCTTGTTTGCAGCTTGCTCTGTCTACTGCCCCAAGAGGTTCTGGTCCCTGGCTGGCTGTGCCTCTGCTTGCAATTATTGAGACCTAGAGTAAAGGAGACAGCAAGTGTTGGGAAGCATAGTAAATTTGGTTTTGAATCTGCTGTATTTGAGAGCTGTAAGATTATTAGGCACATATGTCTAGTAAGTTATTGGGCATATGGGAGAGAATGAAGATGTAGGAGAGTGAGAGAGACGAGTTGATGATCCAGGATCCCATTAGTGGTCTAGCGGGTTAAGGCTAGTGTGCTGAGAGAAGGGTTTATCATTTGGAGAGGAGAATAAATCTCTCCTTGGGAGTGGAGTGCAAAGAAAGAGTGCTCTAACACATCTGCCTGGAAAGTGAAAAGTGAAGTTGCTCAGTCGTGTCTGTCACTTTTCGACCTCATGGACTGTGGCCTACCAGGCTCCTCCGTCCATGGGATTTTCCAGGCAATAATACTGGAGTGGGTTGCCATTTCCTTCTCCAGGAGATCTTCCTGACCCAGGGATTGACCCTGGGTCTCCCACATTGTAGGCAGACGCTTTACCATCTGAGCCACCAAATTTGCCTGGAGCTGAAAAGAAAGGCAGAAAGCGGGGGCAGGTTCTTCTGTGCCAGGTGAAGGGGACAGGAGCATTGTCTGAGAGGAGGAAAGTGGGGCGGGCAGCAGGTGGTGAAGCTGTGAGTCCCATGAGGTTTGGAGTGAGATGACTAGGGAGAAGGGGCTGAGTGGGGAAGGGACTGCTGAGCGGGATTAACGGCCGACCCTGAACATAGGGATCATTGTTGCGTAAGAGCAGCTTTCTCTCTGGTCTGTGGTTTCCCCCGGCTGTGCTGGGCAGCAGGGTGGCGTGAAAGGTGGTCAGCGTTCTGACGGCAAAAAGACAGTGTTGGTAGCCAGTCTTCTCTGGGGCACAGTCTATGGAAAGTAAGACCAGGTCCCTGGATGGATAGGCTGGAGAGAATGGAAATAGCGTCACTTGCTATTACATCCCAGCTATGAGCACAGCCCTTGGTTTACAAATGTGCTTCATAAATGTTGGTTGAATCAGAGTGTTGGAAACAAACAACTGGTTTTGTAGGACTGAGAGGTTGTGATGGGATCTTTGATAGAGTGGGATTTTTACCTTTGTTTTGGTTATGGAGTATTTCTTCAGTACCTAGGAATGCTGAATATTAATATCAAAGCCACCAGGAAGATGGCAGGAGACAAAGAGAGCCGAGTGCCGCGGGCTCTTAGAGTCCTTGCTGACACTGATGATGGTGGCGTGAGAAATAGCCATTGTGAGTAGAAGCTGTGAGCTTCAGAGTACAGAGGCTTGTGCATGAGGAAGGGAAGTAGAGAAAGGGCCTGAAGATCCTGAAGGAATGCTGACCCTGCTGTCTAGGCCCTGAGGGTTGAGGGTTACGGGGACCAAATGATAGGAAAGCCGGGCTGGACGAAAAGGCAGGGAGGACGCTTGTGAAGAGGCCGACAGTGTGAGAGAGTCTGTTTAGTCTAGTGGGGTTCCCGAGATAGGGGACAATACAGAGCGCTGCAGGATTGCTCTTGGCAGGGCACAGGAAGGCTTGTGTCAGAATCATGGAGGTCAGGAGCAGGCTGGCCAATATGAGGAAGTGCAGAGGGGCATAGTGTGGCGACCCTGGAATGACTGCTGATGTTACTGGGGTCTGTGTTTATCAGAGGGGACCTGTAGCAGACTGACAGTTAGATGTGTCATTAATTATTTTATTTGATCCTCAGCAGCAGCAGCATTTTATAAAAACTGAAACTCGGGGAAGTTAGTAAATTATCTGATGGTCACACAGTCTCATGATTCCAATCCAGTTCTTGCTGACTGTGCTGAATTTTTTTCAGGCAGTTGCCTTCATGTATTTCTTTGTTTAGAGATAGCATGGATATAGGAATACAGTCAAATGCATTTTCTTAATATTAGTAAGTATTGCTGGAAAGCTTGCTTATTCTTGGCCCACGCTTGCTGGGCTGTGGCTCTCTCACACCCCCTGGTGGCAGTGACTAAGTATTGCAGCATGCTAAGGTGAGAGGGAACACTTCTAGCCAAGGAACCACCAAGTCACTGATGTGCAGCAGCGAGAACATTTCCTTTGTTATGAACATGGCACTTAACAAATACAACTTTTAACAATTGTTTGTATATCTGTCTTAACTGTAAAGCAGTACTTTAATACTTGCATATCCCTATGGTGTTCTGGGTACACCTGAATGGCCCAGTACCCTGATGCTGGGAAAGAAGGCAGGAGGAGAAGGGGACAACAGAGGATGAGATGGTCGTATGGCATCACTGACTCAATGGACATGAGTTTGAGCAAGCTCTGGGAAATGGTGAAGGACAGGGAAGCCTGGCGTGCTGCAGTTCACAGGGTCACAAAGAGTCGAATATGACTGAGCAACTGAACAACAGCAACAATAGTGTTCTGGAACTTTCAAGTAAAGTGTGAAAAGGGGAGCCAAGAGAGGGAGTTATAGTTGTTGGATTAATCCCTTCTTATCTGTGGGTTAAACACCTCCTGACTCAGTCAGTGACCAGGTGTCTGTCCTTTCTCTTATAATCGGGGCGGGGGAGGTTACTCTTTTCCTGCTTTCTTTCATGTTTGTTATGTCCTGTTTGTTGGTTTTTTCCATTAGCATGTACCACATTTGAGTATCTCCCATTGAAAAAAGAAAGATAGGCTTCGAAGTCTATTCTGCATTACCTAATTACGTTCTTTCTAGTTAAGTTTCTTGAAGAATGGTTTCTTGAACCTCTTTCCTACTACTGTTTTCCTAACCCTCTGCCCTTTGGCTTCTGCCAATCCCAGGCTTCACCGGAAGGCCTGTGACCACTGAATGGGAGACGGGTGCCCTTCTCATTGAGTCCCAAGGACAGGAAGAGAACATCGGGACATATAAGGCCTTGTTGAGGGTCTTGAAGATGGCATCCATTCTGAATTTCAGCTATTGCTTTGCAGTTTGAGCCGTTTCTTTCATGAACATCTTGCTAGCAAAAGGAGTGTGTTTGGTGTTTGATACTGATTGATGCTGATTGGTTCTGTTAAGCCACCTATAGAGGCCAGGTATTGATAGAGAATATTGGTGTTCCAGAGACATTTTTCTAGTCATCTCTCTTCCTTTCTGGATTCTGAATCACTTGAGATCCAGAGGTTAGGTGGACATCCAAACATTAACTCTATTAGTGGTAAAACCTGGACTAGAGAATGTAGCATAGATATTTTATGAGAAATTTGTACTTTGGAATCTACTTGTTAGGTGAGTGGATCTGTAGATCAGACCTTCATCTGCCAGTCACATACAGGCCCTCAGAGCTTGGCTTATATCAGCTAGACCAAGAGCTGATAAAATCTGGTAACTATCAGATAGTTACCAATATCACAAGACATTGGTAACTAGTCGTGGACTGTAAATTATACATCTCAATTCCTTGGCTCTTCATATCTATCTGCCTCTCTAGGGCTTCTCTGTCAGTGACTGTGATCCTCAGCAGAATTTCTGAATCCTAGACGGCAGGTTGTATAGGAGAGTGGTGGTACTGTTCTGGGCATCAAACAGAGTATGGCTTACTGGACTGAATTTTTATCCCATTGAAAATTCCCAGGAACAAATGAACAAGCATAACAAAACAGAAACAGAGTCATAAATATAGAGAACAAGCAGGTGCTTGTTGGGGGAAGAGATAGGTGAGGGAAATTAAGAGGTGCAAACTTCCAGTTGCAAAATTAAAGAGTCAAGGGTATGAAATTTACAGGGTGGAGGGTATAATCAATAACTGAATAATATTATCTTTGTGGTGATGTATCATAACTACTTATTGTGGTGATCAGTTTGAAATGTATAGGAAAAAAAATCACTGTTGTATAACAGGAACTAACATAGTGTTGTAGGTCAGTTATACTCAAAAACAAACGTACAAACTCATAGAAAAAGAGATCAGATCAGATTTGGTTACCAGAAGAGGGGGACAGGAGGGGAATTGGATGAAAACAATGAAAAGGTACTACAGATTTCCAGTTAAAAGATAGGGATGCAATGTACAACCTGGTAAATATAATCAACTGCTGTATGCTACGTATGAATGTTGTTATGAGAGTAAATCCTGAGTTCTCATCACAAGGAAAAATTTTTTTCTATTTCTTTAATTTTGTATCTATATGAGATGATAGATAGATGTTCACTAAACCTATTGTGATAAGCATTTCATCATGTATGTAAGTCAGGTCATTAGGCTGAAACCATTGTATACAGTGATATATGTCAATTATATCTCAATAAAACTGGAAGAAATAAATAAAACACACCCCCAAGGCAGTAATCTAATGAGTCATGTAAGAATCAGCAGTTTGGTGGGGAAACATCTTAGACTCAGCAGATCTGGATTCTCACTCTGGCTGCTTTGCATATGTTAAACTTCCTGGCTTGGTGTCTTTCTTAAAATACAGGAACATTCCTAAGACTGTTACTGACAATTTGGACTTTTAAAAAATAGAGCTAGATTATTTGTTAATGACCAGAATCAGTGTGGTCAAGCTATACTAAGCCCTGTCTGTTATTACAGGTCCAGTTTGTTTATTTCTCCATATTATAGGTTGAATATAAGCTGGGATTCCAAGTAGACAATTTTGTGGCTATGGACATGCCCCAGGTCAACATTTCTGCTCAGGGGGAAGTTCCACGCACTTTATCAGGTGAGTCTTAGTGACAGAGTTTAACATGCTGTTTTTAACTGTATCTCCTGTACCTGGAGAAGGTGGTGGCAGCCCACTCCAGCATTCTTGCTTGGAGAATGTCATGAACAGAGGAGCCTAGTGGGCTACAGTCCATGGGCTCGCACAAGAATTGGATACGACTGAAGCAACCTAGCACGTACGCACACACCCATACCTTTAAAGAACGTAGGTATAAGATGCATAAGTTCTTTACAAGTGATTTTTTAAAATAAGGATTATTTGGGCTTTTTAAACAGTTTCTTCTTTCCCATCCCCTCTAGGATCACATGCACTTGGCTCTTCCTTGTCTCCTTTTATGCTTGTTTGCCCTGACCCGAGTCCCTTTGTCTGATTCTGTTTTTCTTCCATTAGTTCCCACACTGCAGCCTGGACAGTCACTTCCTCAGTGGCCCCCTCATCTGTTGAGCACCTTCCAGATTCTCTAGCTGGTGTGCTGTGCTTAGCATCTGCCCCTGCCTGTCTGTCTAGCCTGTTGCTGGATCTGCCCCCATGCTCCAGCAGTGCCATGCATGTGATTCTCAGAGTCAGGCCTTTGCCCATGCTGATCTCTTTGTTTGGAACCATTTTTTCATCTTTCCTGCATCTGAATTTCTGTTCATATTAAATATTCCGCAAGACTCAAAGTCTTTACTCTTTTTTTCCTGCCTTCTCTCCCTCCATTTGTTAACTCTTTCTATTCTTCCTGCCCTGTAAGATCTTTTATTTAACTGTTTAAAATTGATCACATTATTTTGTAAATCTTTGTCCTTGTCTGTGCCTGCTAGCCTGTGGCCACCTGAGGGCAGGAGCTGTCTGTTTTCAGCTGTCTACCCTTTGTGCCTAGCATAACATCTGAATAGGATAGGCTCTCAGGGCATGCCTGAGTAAATGATATGTATCATGTTTATACCAGTTTGTTTTGAGCGTCTTTTGAGAAGGGCTCCTGAAGATTGAGATTTAAAGAAAATGAAAAGTTTTAAAACTTGAAAGTATAAGCCTCATATGAGAAGGCTGATTAATTTTTATGGGCTAGTAAAGAAATTCAGAAATGCCCATATTGTTCATACGCTGATACAGATGGTAGAATGATGCATTCTAAATTTGTAGAAAGAGTCTTAAACTGAAAGATTGAAAAAAAAAATGCACCAAAGTCTGTTATCTCATTGCTGTGGTAATTGATTAAAACAATTTCTGCTTAGAAAGTTTTTTTTTTTAATGCATAGGTGAGAATTTAAAGTTTCATTTATAGCTTTATATTTAATCTCTTCCTTAACAACAATACGTAATTGCATTTTGGTGGTAAAATTGTCTTTCCTTTTTATCAAGTAATTTTTGTTGTTACTGTTGTTGATTGTGCCTGGTAAGATAGTGGAGTTTGCCTTATGATTTTGTATCTTTACTATGTGGTAATAAGAGAATTTAGGAGACAAACCGGTGTATTAAAAATCATGAGCAAATTTGAAAATAATTCTCTTCCTTTGTCTTGATTTGTTTTTTAATGTTAACTTTTATAGTACTTTATACTTAAAGCTGTGTAGTCTAAAGATAAATTCTCTGAAAGTTTTTGCTTACTATTTTATGTAAATGTATTATTCTTTAGTTTTATTACAACAGGAATGCATTCTAAATTATGGGACATGAATGTTGATTTTTAGAAAAATTAAATATTTTTTCTTATTTATTTTTTTTTAACAGTGTTTCGGGTCGAGCTTTCCTGTACTGGCAAAGTAGATTCTGAGGTTATGATACTCATGCAGCTCAACTTGACAGTAAATTCTTCAAAAAACTTTACAGTCTTAAATTTTAAACGAAGGAAAATGTGCTATAAAAGTAAGAAATTTATTTACTAAAGTATGTATTTTATATAGATGTGAGAAGATCAAAAATAGATTTTGTCGTCTTTTTACAGATCTGTATTCCAATCTTGACTATAGTTGCAAGTAAGAAAAGAGAGCCTAACTGATGAAATTCTGAAATAATCATCATGATAGCTTCTAGCTACGATTCTCATTTAGGCCCCACTCAGTCCCTGCTTTCTCAAAATTTTTGTCAAAATTGATAAGAATGTTTTCCTTTAGGAATGTGAAATAGCACCAATGGCCGAAGAGGTAAAGAAATTACAGACTTTACATAGGGGCCCCGGAGTAATGGGATGTTAACTATGTTTCCTTTATGAATTACTTTTATGTAGAAACATTGCCCTGGGCCCAGAAAAACATGTTAGAATTATAACTCTACCCTTGGTGAAATACTGGATAGGTTTCCTTTTATTAGCCTAAGTTTCAGGTGGTTTTTTTTTTTTTTCCATCTATAAAATGGCATAATAACCTGTTTCAAGAGGTAAGTGGGTTGATTTTAGATAATCTACTGTCATGAAACTTAAAATACTATATGTGGATACTTACCAATTGTTGGCAGTTTTGGCTTTGAATAATCTGTTACTCAGGAAATTGCAGCAGATATGAAAGAGCTTCAGCACACGAGTTCATAGAGCAAGAATTTTAGAATTCTCCTTGAATGTTATCTAATCCAACCCACACACTTTAAGTTCCATAGAGATTAAAGTGACCTGAATTTACCCATCACAGTGGTGGAGCTGGTTAGTACGTAAGGTAGGAAAAAAAATACTAAAGAAAACGTGCTGAGTTTGGGTTTTGCTGAGTGACAACCATGTTCCAAGTGCTTTACAAACACATTAAACCCATTTAATGCTTATAGCAGCCTGAGGCAGTAGCTTCTCTCATTATCTCCATTTCTGAGGAGGAAGCTGAGGCTCAGGGAGTCTGACCAACTTGCCACGACAGGATAACTGAGTGGTGGAGCTGGGTTGCCAACCTGTGCTTTTGCTTCATTGTCAAACTGTCTCTTAACACACTTCCTAGTCAGGGTTACTGCTGAGTGTTATGAGAACACCTGAGGCCAGCAGGTGTTCATTAGCCAGAATTAAAATGGCTAACGTCCAGATATGTGCCAGCAAAAAAGTGATACTGCATTAGAATGGACGTTTTTTTTTTTAGCTCTCATTTAATCTTTTAATTAAGAGTAAACAATTGCTCTCTATATATTTTCCCCAGTTTTATTGACATATAATTGACACATATCACTGTATAAGTTTAAGGTGACAGTATAATGGTTTGATTTCTATACACTGTGAAATGATTATCGCAATAAGTTTACTTAGCTGCCATCATTTCATGTGGGCTTCCCCAGTGGCTCAGATGGTAAAGAATCTGCTTGCAATACAGGAGACCCAGGTTCAATCCCTGGGTCAGGAGGATCCTGGAGAAGGAAATGGCAACCCACTCCAGTATCCTTGCTTGGAAAATCCCATGGACGGAGGAACCTGGCAGACTACAGTCCACAGGGTCGCAAACACAACTGAGCGACTCCACTTCATCATTTCATGTAGTGAACAATAGACAGAGAAAGCAAAACAAGAAAAAAATTTTTTCCATGTGATGAGAATTTAGTAAATTAGGATTTACTCTCTCAACAACTCTCACACAATCATATAGTTAACATATAGTGCTGAATAACACATAATGTATGCCATGCATACATTATATCTGTAGTAATTATCTTGTAACTGGAAATTTGTACCATTTGACTACCTCCTCTAGGTCCTCCTCTTTCCTCACACCCGGCCTCTGATAATATCAAATCTAATCTCTTCTCTTATGATTAAAAAAAAATTTAATTGTTGGATTCTGAAAATATAAGTGAGATCATGGAGTATCTCATAGTGTTTCTCTGTCTGACTTATTTCACTTAGCATAAGGCCCTCAGAGTCTACCTGGATTGTTACAAATGGTAGAATTTTCTTTTTTTTTTTAATTTTATTGTGTGTGTGTGTGTGTGTGTGTGTGTGTGTATTTTCACCACTTCTTTATCCAGAATAGACATTTTTGTAATGAAAAGTTAGCCCCATTTTAGCCTTAGTGTTTTGGTACATTTGTCACTTCCTGTAAATTCAGTTACACACTTACTTTCATGTAATTTTAAAGCCAAAGTGGACTTTAGATACAGAGTGCAGAACAGGCGGTTCCTGGTCCCTAGGGAGGTGCGCTGCCTGTACAATGGCGCTTCAACTGTTAGCGCTTAAAGGCAGGATGATGGCCAAGTGTGATGGAGTCTGTGGAGCACACCCGTGCTAGTACCCACTGAGGTTTAATGCTCAGCTGATACTTAGAATGATCTCATACCCTCTCCATTTTCTTTATTATGAAAACTAACCATTGATGTACTTTTCTGTTCTGTTTTAGACTTAAACTTAATATTGAACCAGTCTTTTTTTTTTTGGGGTTGTACTTCTGGCCGCCCTGATCTTGCAGTTCACATTCATGATTTTTACTTTAGTATGTGATCTTAATATATTTATTTATATGGTTTTCAAGCTTAGTACTGTTTGAAAAGTGTCTGCAACAGAAAACATATGTGTACTGTATTGAATGTTAATTGGTGGTACTGGCAAGAAAAGTTTCCTTTATCATAAGAGGATGGAAACTATTGGTTCAGTCAAGTTTCATTACTCTGAAACTCCTCAGTGCCTTTACACTCTGCTAATGTGCACTGTTAACCTCCAGAGAGGTTATAGTATGTAGGTTTTCCTAGACTTCTTGACCACAGAAACCCTTTTTCAATGAGTAACTGTAATTAGCTAATATAGGCATAGACTGTTCATCGATAAATATAGTGATGATTATCAGAATAGTAATGTAGCATTTATCATTTTGCAACAAATACCTTGTTACTTAGTTTAGGAAGTGTTCTTTTAGAATATAAAACTGTTAGAAAAAATTCAGAAAATTTAATTACAATATATAAGGATTTTCATGGAAAAGAATTTCTAAAGCATCTTTTATCTCCTTTTAAATTCAGAACTTGAAGAAGTAAAAACTTCAGCCTTGGACAAAAACACTAGCAGAACTATTTGTAAGTGTCACTGTATTTTTCCATCATTAAGGATGAAAAATAATTGATTGCAAATAGACTTGATTTCATTAAGTTTGGAGGTTTTGTGGTTCCCAATTTGCCAAAAGATTAAGTGATGCCATGCTATTTATTTAACTGATGTTTTGTAGAATGGTATATTTAGATGGAACTATTTGAATATTGAAAATTTTGTAAAGTAAAATTCTAAAAACCTTTTATAAGCAAGAATTTATATCATTTCAGGTGGCCATAATTAAAGTATGAATGTGAAATATGTGTAAGATCTTCATCTGTTTAACAGAAAGTTAGAAAATCTAATTCATGGCCTGGATGCAGCTCTCAGCTAGTTTCATCCAGACAAAAATACAAGCTGAAAGATCCACGTTGTTTAACCTACAGAGCAGAAACTCAGCGTAGGTTTTTATTTTTTGGTAATGGTTCCATAAGATTGTGTAACTTAGACTTCTTTTTCCTTTTCTGATATGGATGCATCATTAAATCTTACTCTTCCTGAAGCCGTTTTAATAGCAACATCTTAAAATGTTATTAGATTCTCTTCATGGAAGTAAACTAAAAAAAATTGGGGAAGAGAAATTCAAAAATAGAGAAGTCAAGGGAATGTTTTAATAAAGCCCCATTTGACCATCACCCTCCTTAGTAATCATCAACATTTGCCAGTCCTGTACTGTGGATTCCTTACTCTTTCAGACAGGTGGGTAGGTAGGGAAGGGTAGAATTTTTTAAAGCACATCCTAGGCATCTTGCCATTTCACCTATAAATGTTTCAGTGTAAAGAACTTTTTAAAAGCCATTAGTTATTGGAGAAGGAAATGGCAACCCACTCCAGTGTTCTTGCCTGGAGAATCCCAGGGACGGGGGAGCCTGGTGGGCTGTCGTCTCTGGGGTCGCACAGAGTTGGCCACGACTGAAGCGACTTAGCAGCAGCAGCAGCAGTCAACAAGCCACAATCATCCAACACCTCTTTACTTGTATTTGATTTATCACGTGTAATAAAATTAACTCCTCAATGTCTTCTAGTAGCTAATCCATGTTCCCATTAACCTGATTGTCTCAAAGCTGTCTGTGTATAGTTTCCTCCCTGAATCAGGATCCAAAGGAAGCAAACTTACCCCGTACGTGGTTGACATGTACTATATTAATCAGAAACCACCACTGTCATTTATTTGTTGAAGAACTTCACTCATTTGTCTCATAGAATTTTCCACATCTGCATTTTAATGGTGCCATTTAACATGTTTTTCTCTCTTCTAAACTGGTAGTTAGATTTTGTACTTGGTTAAATTGAATAGTTCTGGATATTTCAAAGTATACCATTTTTAAAGAGAAAATAATACGAGATTTATCTGCCTTTTAAAAATATTTCATTTGGATTTGTCTTTGAGAAGAAATTAACTATTTTTAAAAATATCACTGCTCCCCAAGCTTGCTTTTAAAATTCTGGTGATTTTATCCATTCCTTTTATGCTTAGGATTATTATTTCTGACAAGGAGAATAGAGTGTTGTATATCCTTGGTCTCTTCCTTGCTTCCTCTCTCCTCCCTTCCCTTTCTTTGTTTTCATCTACCTAACATTTACCATGACACTATGACACGCTAGATGGTATGATTGAGGCAGAAGATTAAACCTTGAATGAAACAGACTTTGTAAGCCCCCTGGGGCTTCTAATGCACCAGAGGAAATGGATAGGCAATAAGCAGTGATAACAATATCCTGTGGCAAGCTGCGGCATGGCAAGCACAAGGTGCTTTGGGACCCTGAGAAGAAGGGTATATAATCTCCTGTGAGGAAATGCGGGGCAGCTTCCTGAGGAAAAGTGGCGTCTCATCTGAGACCTGAAGGGTGACCAGGTGGTAGCAGGTGACATGTCAGTGAGGGAATGGGAGCAGTGCGTACACTAGTCTGGAGTTAAAGGTGATCAGGCAGGGAGCATTTGGACATGTGCCCAGCAGAGTGGCGTCCTTTCCTCTGCCCTGGAATGTGCTGAGATGGATGCTGCCAACATCAACTTTTGGGACCTTCCTTGCCCAGCCCTTCAAGATTGAATGACCCCTAGCATTCTTAAGGAAAGTCCTGCTTTCACTCAGGCTGCAAGTCAAGTGTAGCTGTTCTAGAAGCCATTTGGTCTCTCTGCATCAGTCTGTGCTGATTCATTATTTGTTGATTCAAAGTTTAAATTTTAGAAAGCAATCTTAAAATAAGTTTTTGAAAGCTGTCGCTTTTATATCTTTTGTCCTAATGTATTCCCATAACTGCTTTTGTATATCTGTCAGCTTGACATCTCCACATAGACATTACAGGTGCTCTTGGACAAAACACAACTCTTAATTATCTCTTTCCCCAACCTGCTTCTTTTTCCTCTTTATAAAGGTACCTTTTTCACCTAATTCTTTAAGCCAAAGCTTTGATTCCTCTTTTCTTTCTATCCTGGCGTAATCCCTTTAGCAAACTCTGTTGACTCTGCTTCCCAGCCCATGAACTTCTTACCTTCCCCGTAACATCCTTTTCCAAGCCATGGCCGTTTCTTTCTTGGCGTGTTCTTGCTTCTGCTCTTGCTCATCCCCACAGTATTCTTTATATAGAATGCAGAGTCATCTTTTTTTTTTTTTTTAAATATCGTTGTGTGTGTCATTCCTTTGCTTGAAGGCTTGCAGTGACTTCCCATATCGTTTAGGATAAAACTCAAATTCTTCAGTAGAATGCTGATGTGAGTACTCGTTAATCTTCAGTCACACCAGTTCCAGTTAGATCATTTTCTATTTCTGTTTTCTCTGTCTTCCATTCTGCTTGCTCTTATCATGTGGATCTTTGGTTCTGTGTCTTTCTCTGTTGCTCCTGTGTCTTTCTCTGTTGCTCCTGTGTATATGTGTGCACGTGTATCTCTGTGTCTTTAAATTATTTCCTCTGTTGCTGAGACTTTCTTTTTGAATAACATTAAGATGAATATTATTTCATGACTAGAGTCTTATTTTCCTGGTTTTATTTTTAAAAACAAATAAGCAAAATAATTTCTTTTAACTCTCAAGAGAAAAAGATGAAAAAAGTTTGTTTGTTTTACCTCGTGGGTTGCTCTGCTGTATATTCCCTCCCTTTGTGGAGTGATGATTGGCAAAATAGATGTCTCATCTCTCACACCAGACGCCACTGTTGAGGAAGGGTCTGTAGAGCTTGCTATCCAGTATGGTAATTACTAGCCATATGTGACTGTTTAAATTAATGAAAATGAAATAGAGTTAAAACTTCAGTTCTTTCATTGTACTACCTACGTTTCAAGTGCTTACTAGCCACACGTGGCCAGTGGCTACGTACTGCGTGGCATGCTGCAGAGCATTTCCCTGTTGGACAGCATGACTGTAGATAGATGGTTTATTCTGTGTATGCCACTTGTGAATTGTGCTAATTAACCAAAAGTTCAATTTAAAAACCCTTTTTTGAACACAACAAAAACACTTTTTAAATTGTATGAATTTATAGCAACACACTACTGGCAACTGATCTTATCAAAAAATAGACACGTGAAATGAAGATCTCTTTTACAAAGAACAAAATACTCATGGTGTATATTGGGTTACAAAGCAATTGATGATGTTTGTTTCAAAAGCTTAATGTGCTATTCATTTTTATTTCAGATGATCCTGTACATGCAGCTCCAACCACTTCTACGCGTGTGTTTTATATCAGTGTAGGGGTTTGCTGTGCAGTAATATTTCTTGTAGCAATAATATTAGCTGTTTTGCACCTTCATAGTATGAAAAGGATTGAACTGGATGACAGGTATTGTACATCTTTGGGGAAAGGAAAAAAATAAAAGCAGTTATTTGCATATACATGGGAGCCTACCCACACCCATGCTCAGCGGTGCAAGGTGGTGCAGGGGAAGAAGGGAGGGTGATTAAGCCCCGGCCAAAGGGAAAATACCATCTTTGTGTTTCTCTGTAGTTTTATTTTAAAAAATTTGTGAAGTCAGAAATTACAGTTTATTATTTGGTGAAAAAGTAGAGATCAATTTTTTTTCTATCCCCTTTGACATGACTGTTTTCTAGACTTGTAGTGCCTTTTTGCAATAGCCCTGCTTTTTCCTCCTCGCTTGTCCCTCCATCATTATCTGTCCATTCATCCATTCATCCATCCAGTTTATTAACATTTATTGAGAACCTGCTATGATTTAAATCATTAGTTCTCAACCGGGTTGCCAATTAGAGTCATGGGTGAAGTGAAGTGAAGTGAAGTGAAGTCGCTCAGTCATGTCCGACTCTTTGCGACCCCGTGGACTGTAGCCCACCAAGCTCCTCTGTCCATGAGATTCTCCAGGCAAGAATACTGGAGTGGGTTGCCATTTCCTTCTCCAGGGGATCTTCCCGACCCAGGGATTGAACCCAGGTCTCCCGCATTGCAGGCAGACGCTTTAACCTCTGAGCCACCAGGGAAGCCCTAGAGTCATGGGTAAACTTTTAAAATAATCAACACCCCTTCCAAAAATTCTGATGTTATTGGTCTAGGGTGGTGTTTGGGCATTCACTATTTTTTTTTTTTAATTAAAGCTTCCCTGGTGACTCTAATGGGTAGCCTTTGAGATACACTGGTAGATATTATGCTAAGTGCTAGGAATAAAACAATAATGATGTACTATCATAGCTTCAAGTATTTAATCTTTGGCATTAAATATATTTATAAAAGTTTATAAATTTGATGATATGTATTATAGTGTGGGAATATAGCAGCTTGTCCCAGCCTGGGTGAGTCAGGATGACTAGAAGTACATTGTAGACAGGATAGGGTGAGAGGTAGAGATGAAATGATAGATGAGTTTATTTTCTTAGTCCACAGTTCTCGTTTCCCTCCTTAGTGATTCCCGCTTGCTGACTGAATACATTCTCAGCTTCGTGACTTGGCTTTCAAGGTGTCCTCCTTTAAAGTGTGGAGATAAGCACCCCTTCCTCTTTGAACTTGCCTCTTATGCTCTAGTCAAATAATTACTTGTTCCTCACCTTTGCTCTACTCTTTTGCCCTCCAGGACTTTTGTTCATGCCTTCTTTTGTTCCCTATATTTGCCATGGATTCAAACCCTCTCCATTCTTCACATCTCAACTCCATTGTCATCTCTTTTATGAAGTCTTTTTTAAGCCCCCCAGGCGTCAGTTTCTCCCTTCTTTTTTTGTCTCTTTCCTTCCCTGTTTCTCTTTTTCTCTCTGTTTGGTAGCAATTACTGTACCTTTTCCCTATGTGCTTGTCTTTCCCGCTCGAATGTAAGCTTTTTCCAGTTAGGAAGCATTGAGTCTTACTGCTGACTCTCCCAGTCCTTTGTGGTGTCATACATAAAGTGAGTAAGCATATGTCCGGCGGAAACAGCACAAGGGAATGGGGGAGGCTGGTTGGATTAATTCCTGCCCCTAAGTATTCTCTGTCCCCTCTGTTACACTTTTTTTATCTGAGCAGAGAAAGAAGAGAAAGGAGGTCAGTAAGAAAAGAAACACATGGGTGAGTGTTTCAGAATATGTTTTGTGTATGTGATTGTCTTCATTAGATTTGGATTTTGTAGAGAAAAAGCTAAGGAGGTCGTGAGGTAACAGGAACATTTTGATGGGACTCTTGAGAGAGGATATGGTAGAGTTAAAGGTCACTGGGAGGCGTAGCATTTCAGAGTTAGTCTTGATAAACACATTCTTCTTGAGGGTTTGCTTGTGTGTGAGAGCTCTGAACCATGTACAACCAGGTCAGAGTTGTATAAAAACTTAAGAATTTGTGGGGCTTATACTTTTGCTGCTGAAATACTTCATTACCACCCATTAATTGGTGTTCCAGTTCTCTCTAGTTTTTTGACAAAGATTTCCAGATGATGCCTGATGAGAAGCATCTTTCATCATCACTTGTTTTCAGGGTACAGCCTAGTGGTTAAGAGCATGGACTGGAGCTAGCACACCTCTGAATTCTGGTTGTGCTACTTGCTAACTTTGCCCAGAGGAAGTTTTGTAGCCTCTTTATGTCTTGGTTCTCCTTATCTCTAAAGCAGAGATGATCATGGCATGTACTTAGTAAGCATGTTGTTAAGTTTAGTGAAATAAAACTGTAACCTCTTAGAACAAGCCCTGCATATGGTAAGTGCCATTATTAGGCTTCTTCTTTTCAGAAAGTTGCAGTGTACTGGTTGTAATGGGTTGATTTCTTCTTCAACTCTTGCCTGTTCTACTGCTGCTGCTAAGTCGCTTCAGTTGTGTCCGACTCTGTGCGACCCATAGATGGCAGCCCCCAGGCTCCCCCGTCCCTGGGATTCTCCAGGCAAGAACACTGGAGTGGGTTGCCATTTCCTTCTCCAGTGCCTGAAAGTGAAGTTGCTTAGTCATGTCTGACTCCTAGCGACCCCATAGACGGCAGCCCACCAGGCTCCTCTGTCCCTGGGATTTTCCAGCCAGGAGTACTGGAATGGGGTGCCATTGCCTTCTCTGCCTTTTCTATTAGCTGTTACTTATTACTTGACAGCAAGCTAATAGTGGTGACTAGAAAGTCCCATGTAGTAATCTAATAGTATTTGAGGTACTTGCTGCTTCTCTTTGCATTGGGGCCTGTGCAGTAACAATGACTACCACTTCATCAAATGTTGTCTGCTAGTACTATACCGGGCTCTATACGTGCAAAAGACACCGGAGAAGGCAATGGCACACCACTCCAGTACTCTTGCCTGGAAAATTGGGAGCCATAAGGGAAGGCCAATTGTTGTAATAGACGTAATAGCTCAGTATTGTAATTGTATAAAGCACTTATATTTGATTTCCCTGATGGCTCAGACGGTAAAGAAACTGCCTGCAATGCAGGAGATCTGGGTTCAATCCCCGGGTTGGGAAGATCCCCTGGAGAAGGGAATGGCTACCCACTCCAGTATTCTTGCCTGGAGAATTGCATGAACAGAGGAGCCTGGCAGGCTACAGTCCGTGGGATCACAAAGGGTCAGACACAACTGAGCAATTAACACTTTCACTTCTTTTTTCACTTGTTATATGCCAGGCACTGTTCTTCCCTCAGTCTTGACAACAGCCCTGTGAGGTTTGATAGAACCCATGGCTCCACGGAATTCCTTGCACAGGGATGGTAGAGAGTTTTTCCATTCCTGATACTCAGGAGCCAGAGTTCTGTTCTACATAGCTTATTTAGAGGCAGAGACCAAAACTGCCTAAGGAGGTGCTCATCCCAGGGGCAGTTGGAGCCCATGTGTGTGACCTGCCCTCTCCTGACAGTACAAGCTCATCTTTTCCGTCTCTGCTGTGCTGGAGGAGTGTGTTCTGGAGAAGCAGAGCTTCTGTGAAGTCTTTGCAGAGAGGGACTGGCCTCTGCCCTGTCTGCCCCATAGTCTCTCCCTATTGGCTCTTGAATATAGGAGAACTCATTCCTTTGTGGGTTACTTGAGCTTATTGTTCGACAATATCTTCATTTTCCATTATCTCATTACTGGTGACAAGGCCGTTTTATTTCCCTTTATTCATTTCTGTGTCTGGTGTCTAATAGCTATTGTTGAATGAATATTGCATGAAGATTTCTTGAAGGAGGAATGAGTGGAGAGAGGCAGGAAGCCATTCTGTTAGAGAAGTAATTCTTTGCCTCTTTTGATACATATCAGTAGCTCATATCAGAAGCAACCATTCTGTGTGCTTTATAGCTTTCTATATGAAGAAAGTGTGTTTTTCTCTGTTTATTTATTGATTGATCCAGTAAGTGTTAGTTGAGTTCTCACTAAGGCTCAGTTGGGCCCACTTGAGGCCTCCTGGGCCAGGCCCTGGCTTTAGTGTTGGGGAGGAAGGAGTGAACAAACAGGTACTTTTCCTGCTTTCATGGAGTTTCTAGTCTGCTGTAACAGATATTAAACCAAAAATCCCTGCTAGAATGTAGGCTTCACGAAAGTAGAGATCTTTGTTTATTGTGTTCACTACTGTATCACCAGCATTTGGCACAGTATCTGGCATATAATAAACAGTAAATAGTGTTGAGTGAATAAATGAATTAGATATATAAATATAAATTATAACAAGTGCTCTGAAGGAAAATGATGATCTTTGCCCTATATTCTAACTTTATAGCAGAGTTAATATCTGCTAATCTTACTTGCTTATGAAAGTTAAGCGAGATAATTTATTTAGACTGGTATTAAACTAATAAGTGCAAGCAAGTGTACATTTTTATCTCACTTTTTATCTCATGTGCTGTAGCTATGTAAATATTGATTTTAATAGGTAACAAGGGTTGATCCTAAAATGGTCCATCTTTCTCTCATAAATCTGGGATTTCAAAGGTTTGTTCTGGCCGCTTGACATAGTGCTTTGCTCATTATTCAGTTCAGTCGCTCAGTTGTGTCCGACTCTTTGCAACCCGCAAATGAATCTCAGCACGCCAGGCCTCCCTGTCTATCACCAACTCCCGGAGTTCACTCAGACTCACACCCATCGAGTCAGTGATGGCATCTAGCCATCTCATCCTCTATCGTCCCCTTCTCTTCCTGCCCCCAATCCCTCCCAGCATCAGAGTCTTTTTCCAATGAGTCAACTCTTAGCATCAGGTGGCAAAGTACTGGAGTTTCAGCTTTAGCATCATTCCCTCCAAAGAAATCCCAGGGTTGATCTCCTTCAGAATGGACTGATTGGATCTCCTTGCAGTCCAAGGGACTCTCAAGAGTCTTCTCCAACACCACAGTTCAAAAGCATCAATTCTTCAGCGCTCAGCTTTCTTCACAGTCCAACTCTCACATCCGTATATGACTACTGGAAAAACCATAGCCTTGACTAGACAGACCTTTGTTGGCAAAGTAATGTCTCTGCTTTTCAATATGCAATCTAGGTTGGTCATAACTTTCAGCCACTAAATATGTACACGCTCTTTACATTGTTGCATACGGAGGCTTTTCAAGAATTCTGAGGTGGTACAAGAGCGCCACCTACTGTTGAATTGCTGAAGAGAAACACAGTAACTAGTAAATACTTTTGGAGAAGGCAATGGCACTCCACTCCAGTACTCTTGCCTGGAAAATCCCATGGACAGAGGAGCCTGGTAGGCTGCAGTCCATGGGGTCGCTAAGAGTTGGGCATGACTGTGCGACTTCACTTTCATTTTTCATTTTCATGCATTGGAGAAGGAAATGGCTACCCACTCCAGTATTCTTGGCCTAGAGAATCCCAGGGACGGGGGGCCTGATGGGCTGCCGTCTATGGGGTCGCACAGAGTTGGACACGACTGAAGCGACTTAGCAGCAGTAAATATTTTGGGATCTGTGCATATTTATTCAGTCATCAATGTTGCTTGCAGGTAATATTTAAATTGTACTTTCCACATATATTATGTAACTTGAGCCTCCCCTAGATACTGGGATGTGGGTTTTCTTAATCCCATTTTATGGGTAAGTATTTGTATTCTATTATATTCTCCATCTTTGGGAATGATAATGCGTCTCTTCCCTCCCCATTATTGAATCCTGGACTTATACAGTTTTAATTTCTGATGTGATCTTTGAGTCGTGCTCAAACTCCAAAAACGGGTGCTCTGTGATTCTAAGGATTAGGGATGGTAATATTAGTAATAATGAACATAAAAGTAATAATAATTTATAAATGTATATTTGAGGGCAGGGCACTGACCTAAAAGGATTATATTTTTCATGTAATTATTTTAGCAACCTTTTCAGGAGGTAGTATTGTAGTCATTTTATCCATCAGGAATTTGAGGCTCCAAAAGCACTATTTTGCCTAAGGTCATACAGCTAGTTAATAAATGGTGGTGCTGGCAGTTTTGATTTCAAGGTTATTCCTTCCATCTCTTCACTGTGCTATCCTGTACCTGCTATACATGTAGACCTATATAGATCAATTTTTGATAGCTTTTTGTCATTATTTGTATTTTTAATCACTGGGCTTTGAAAATACAGAACTATTGTGTGGGGTGTGGTCATTCAAAAGATGTTCATATTTAGGAAAGTTTGGAGTCTCTGGACTCTGCTGATCCTACAGGTAAGGGAGACATGGAAAGTAGCCCTTCCTTCTTGAGGGTATGACATCTTGCCTTTGATTTCACACTTCATGCTGAATTTCTGTGCTTTACTTTTCCACTGCTGCAGAATTACTAGACTTGAGGCAGTGTAATTAGAATGTGGTCGAGGGTGACCTGGGATAAGGTGGTTGTCCACTGACAAAACGAAAGGACATTGATTTATAGTAATCTTGAGTATGAAGTTGTTTGAGCCTATCATCTTCTGGGTCTCTAGATTACTTAAAAAATGTGGCATAATAAAATGCTTCAAGTGCTAACGATTTCTAATAAATTCTATAAATTCCCAAAAGGTGGGATTAGGGAAGTAGAAGAAGCAAAATGTATTCAATTAAACAGACTTGAACCAGGTAGGATATCCCTTCCCAAGCTTTGAGCATATTTGATTTGCTTTCATATGCCATCATCTGTAGGCCATTTGGTTATGGACTATCATTAAAAGAATCCTGTCTTTATACTCCTTTTCTTAAAAGCGATCTAAATTGAGTGGCATGAGTTCTTAACTAAGTATTGGTCCACAGTTCCCTAACATATTGTTTGAGGTTCAAGACTGCTATCTATGGTATTTGAAAATGCTACATTTTGTGAATGACTTTGATATGATGAATCGCCTGATGATTGTGGAGGTAGAAAGGAAAGAGAAAGAATAGAGCTCTGCATTGTGAAGCAGAGTAAAATTTCAGTATGAAACATTTGTGATGGAGATCCATGCCTTATTGTGATCTCTGTTAAGGTTTTAAGCTGGTTATAATGGCTCCATGCATTTTGTATGTATTGAAAAAGGAAATTTCTCATTGAAGCTGACTTGCCAAGTGTTTCTCTTTTAAAAATTATTTGCAGCATCAGTGCCAGCAGTAGTTCCCAAGGGCTGTCTCAGCCATCTACCCAGACGACTCAGTATCTGAGAGCCGACACACCCAACAATGCAACTCCTATTACCAGTAAGAGTTAATTTAATTCTAAAAGTTAAAGATGATTTACTAAAATTGTTTATGGTCTGTCCTTGGTCCTGTCTGTCTTGTCCTTGGTTAATTACTTATGGGACATATGCCGTGCTACGTTCATAGAATCTTAACATGTACAGAATTAGGTTTAAACTTTTGTCTTCTACAACATTGAGTGAAACATTCCAAAATTAGAGTATTAAAATTTTAGGTTTAGTTGTTAGAATTAGTTTTAGGGAGGTTTCTATAGATTATGTTAAAAGGGCTACTGAATCACTTCTGTACAAATTCAAAAGGAGGATTTTCAAATGGTTAGAATAAGCCACCGAGCTGTATGAAGACAGAGACTTGGATTTTAATGAATTATTTGATGGTCTCATGGGCAGTGGTAAGGACTTTACATTGTTTTCTGATCATGATGGTAAACTAGCTGCCATTGGAGATCTAATATCCTTTATTTTGAACAGGGTTTTAATTAAAGTTTTCTATAGCTGTTCAGGGGAAAATAATCATTTTTGGAGTATAATTTAGACATAATGAGGATTGAGAAACATCATTCACCAAACAAGAAACAACACAATCATCAGGATAGACAGTGGGCCACAAGTCAGGACTCAAAACTCACTGGTGCCATTGATTAATTAGGTTCTGTAGGCAAGTTACCTTTATCTCCCTTGGACTGACATTAACTTTCTAGTAAACTAAAATTAAGAATGTCTATTCTTGGACTTCCCTTGTAGTCCAATGGTTAAGAATCTGCCTGCCAGTACAGGGGACACAGGTTTGATCCCTGGACTGGGAAGATCCTACAGGCTACAAAGCAACTAAGCCCGTGGACCACAACTACTGAGCCTGCATGCTGCAAAATACTGAAGCCCGCGTGCCTTAGAGCCTGTGCTCTGCAACCAGAGAAGCCACCACAGTGAGAAGCCATGCACTGCGTCTAGAGAGCAGCTCAACTAGGGACAAGGCCAGGCCCAGCAATCAAGACCCAGTGCAGCCCCCAAATAAACAGATGATCCTGGGAGTGAATGCAAAATATAAAGTCAGTTTAAAAAATGATAAACAACATTATTTAAAAATAAGAATATCTGTTCTTCACCCAGTGCCCTCCTATGGTCTTTCATTATTGTTTCTCATTAAGAAGAATCAGGATTCGTTGGAGAAATGGATGATCTTAGGACTGGGTCAGGAATAAGGAAAATAACCTGGGACGTTTGTTGAGCCAAAAATCAAGGAAACTACTAAAGACAAGAGCTTTCCAAAATGGAACCACTGAGCATCAAAAAGAATAATGACTGCAATAGATTGAAGTGATATAAATGTGAAATGTAGAAATGTGTAAAAATCCACAAATTTGTAGTTATACTTTTTTTAAAAAAGTTCCTTATGGGAGTTAACTGAGGCACCAATAATACCTTACTCTGACAGCTGAGCGTGAACTATTTTGCACTAACCAGATAGTGCTGGCTTCTGAAGGGAACTTTTTTTTTTTTTAACAGAAAAATCCAGCTTATAAATGCAGAAGGAATGATAGACTCAGAATATCATACTTGTATCCCCTAATAAAATACTTGATTCAGGAAAAGACTGTCCATGTTTTAAACTATATGAACAAAGGGAGGTAGGGAGCTTTACCATTTGAGGGATCGTCATGTTACTGCCTGAATCGCTCCTGGAACTTCGCATCATTAAAAGTAGGATAGCTAGGTAGTTTGTATTCCCAGATGGAATATTCTTGTCTTCTTCCCCTGCAGAGAGTTAACCTGAATCTAATTAAGGCTATAAGACTGACTTTCAGTTTACAGAGATAGAGGAATGAGTTAGATGACACTAGAAGAGTCAGATACTGGACTTTCTCCAGGATAGTTGATCTAGTTTCTTTAGTAAGATGTGGTAAGAAAAGTCAAAGGGGAAAGAAGCAGGCATTATAGCTTAAAAGAAATCTAAGAGAAGTCATAGCAGCAGTTAACATCTCCACCAAGGACAGATGTATGTCCCTCAGGATATAAAATGATAGATGTGAGGTAGTTCAGATTATTCCTAAGAAACACATCATTGCTTTAAATGTTTAGCTTTGCTCATTAGAGTCATTTCTTGATTGTGGATATAACCTTAAAGAGGTAGATAAGCAAATCATTATATATGCTAAAAGCAAAATGCATTTTAAAAAGTCAGTGGAAGTACAGTTATTTTTTGACAGATTTTTAAGTTTACCACCAATAAGTTTACTTGTTTTTGTAGACATTACCTTAAGGAGATAGATACTTCATTTCTTATGTATGATACAAAATAAATAGTGTTTTTTAAAAAAAAACAACAAATATATTTGCCTGTAAATAAAAAAAGTGAAAGGAGCAGAAAAAATACTTGAAGATAAAGGAGTTAAGATTTTTCAAAAATAACAAAACACAATAGTATACAGATGGAAGAAACTCAGAGAACTCCAGGAAGGATTAAACACTCATGTATACTAGACATACACACACACCTAGATGTATCATGGTCAAATTGCTGATCAGTGGGATCAGGTTTTTTCATCCTAATGCATCCTTTTATAATAAAGTTTTTCAAAGCTTTTCATGTAGTTCTTACAGCAGCCACTGGTAATCATTATCTGAGTCCACCTTTCTTTCGGGATTTTTCTTCCCTAAAATACCATTCCAATTTCTGCTTGCTAATAACACTAGATCTCCTTTTATTCTAACTTTTTTTTGTTGCAATGAGAATTTTAATTTATGGCCAGAAATTTTGTTTTGCTATCATCATATTAAGAATGAATATGAATCAAGGGAACTGAAAAATGAATGTGGATCTCATAATGGTATGACTAGGCTGTATGGATGCTAGAATGATTAAACCAATTATATATATATATATATATATATATATTTTTTTTTTTTTTTTAAGAAAAGATATTTTTACAAACATCTCTTCATTTGAAGTTTTTTTGTTAGGAGACTATATTAGAAAATCTTTGGAGTAAAAAGCAGTTCATTCAAGGGATTAGATTAATTTCATGAGTCAAAGCTTGGTTCATTTGGCAGAAAAGCAATTGAAGTGGTATTAATAAAATATTATTTTTAGTGTTTTCTTGTTTTAATTCTGCATTTAAGGTTTTGGGGTAGGTGGGAAAGTGTTTCTTTAAAATTTAGTATGGCCTTCATAAATAATTCTCCCTGTGTGTGCCTTTTTCCTTTTTGATTCTTACCTTCATTTGTTCCTGTGACTTGACTCCTGGGGTTCTAACTGAACTAGTTGATCCTGATGCCATAAGAAGGTATTTATATTTCTTGGTTTGGCTTTGTTGGCTCCTCAGGTTATCCTACCTTGCGGATAGAGAAGAATGACCTGAGAAGTGTCACTCTTTTGGAGGCGAAAGCTAAGGTGAAGGATATCGCAATATCCAGGGAGAGGATAACTCTAAAAGATGTACTCCAAGAAGGTACCTATTCTCTCAAAATCAGGTTTTCAAGGAAGATATACTGTTAGTATAAATATTTTTTTGTTTCAGATTTTAAGAATTTCATCTCATTTCATCCCTAAGGATAGAAAGCAGTTCAGTTCAGTTGCTCAGTCATGTCCGACTCTTAGCAACCCCATGAACCTCAGCATGCCAGGCCTCCCTGTCCATCACCAACTCCTGGAGTCCACCCAAACCCATGTCCATCGAGTCGGTGATGCCATCCAACCATTTAATCCTCTGTCTTCCCCTCTCCTCCTGCCCTCAGTTTTTCCCAACATCAGGGTCTTTTCAAATGAGTCAGCTCTTTGCATCAGATGGCCAAAGTATTGGAGTTTCAGCTTCAACATCAGTCCTTCCAATGA
The DNA here is from genome assembly GCA_006408695.1 of Aepyceros melampus. Lineage (NCBI taxonomy): Eukaryota > Metazoa > Chordata > Mammalia > Artiodactyla > Bovidae > Aepyceros > Aepyceros melampus. The sequence continues at coordinate 87,890 of SJXQ01011433.1, forward strand.
ACACCTAGGAGTGATCTTTAAGATGGACTGGTTGGATCTCCTTGCAGTCCAAGGGACTCTCAAGAGTCTTCTCCATCACCACAGTTCAAAAGCATCAATTCTTTGGCACTCAGCTTTCTTTATTGTCCAACTCTCACATCCATACACGACCACTGGAATAACCATAGCCTTGATGAGATGGACCTTTGTTGGCAAAGTAATATCTCTGCTTTTTAATATGTTATCTAGGTTGGTCATAACTTTACTTCCAAGGAGTAAGTGTCTTTTAATTTCATGGCTGCAGTCACCATCTGCAGTGATTTTGGAGCCCAGAAAAATAAAGTCAGCCACTGTTTGCACTGCTTTCCCCATCTATTTTCCATGAAGTGATGGGACCAGATGCTATGATCTTAGTTTTCTGAATGTTGAGTTTTAAGCCAGCTTTTTCACTCTCCTCTTTCACTTTCATCAAGAGGCTCTTTAGTTCTTCTTCACTTTCTCCCATAAGGGTGGTGTCATCTGCATATCTGAGGTTATTGATATTTCTCCTGGCAATCTTGATTCCAGCTTGTGCTTCTTCCAGCCCAGCGTTTCTCGTGAGGTACTCTGCATATAAGCTAAATAACCAGGGTGACAGTATACAGCCTTGATGTACTCCTTTTCCTATTTGGAACCAGTCTGTTCCATGTCTAGTTCTAACTGTTGCTTCTTGACCTGCATACAGGTTTCTCAAGAGACAGGTCAGGTAGAAAGCAGTGCACAATTTATTTATTCTATAAAACTGATCTTTATTTTCCCTTTCTTTAGATTTTTAACTTGCCTTATTAAGCTTTGGTACGATTTTGATATTCAAATATATTAAAGCATGATTATTAGTGTTTATCACCTTTAAAAGGATCTTTCCTGTTTAGTTCTTGTCCAAAGGTGATCTTTCCCAACATCAGGGTCTTTTCAAATGAGTCAGCTCTTTGCATCAGATGGCCAAAGTATTGGAGTTTCAGCTTCAACATCAGTCCTTCCAATGAACACCTAGGAGTGATCTTTAAGATGGACTGGTTGGATCTCCTTGCAGTCCAAGGGACTCTCAAGAGTCTTCTCCATCACCACAGTTCAAAAGCATCAATTCTTTGGCACTCAGCTTTCTTTATTGTCCAACTCTCACATCCATACACGACCACTGGAATAACCATAGCCTTGATGAGATGGACCTTTGTTGGCAAAGTAATATCTCTGCTTTTTAATATGTTATCTAGGTTGGTCATAACTTTACTTCCAAGGAGTAAGTGTCTTTTAATTTCATGGCTGCAGTCACCATCTGCAGTGATTTTGGAGCCCAGAAAAATAAAGTCAGCCACTGTTTGCACTGCTTTCCCCATCTATTTTCCATGAAGTGATGGGACCAGATGCTATGATCTTAGTTTTCTGAATGTTGAGTTTTAAGCCAGCTTTTTCACTCTCCTCTTTCACTTTCATCAAGAGGCTCTTTAGTTCTTCTTCACTTTCTCCCATAAGGGTGGTGTCATCTGCATATCTGAGGTTATTGATATTTCTCCTGGCAATCTTGATTCCAGCTTGTGCTTCTTCCAGCCCAGCGTTTCTCATGAGGTACTCTGCATATAAGCTAAATAACCAGGGTGACAGTATACAGCCTTGATGTACTCCTTTTCCTATTTGGAACCAGTCTGTTCCATGTCTAGTTCTAACTGTTGCTTCTTGACCTGCATACAGGTTTCTCAAGAGACAGGTCAGGTAGAAAGCAGTGCACAATTTATTTATTCTATAAAACTGATCTTTATTTTCCCTTTCTTTAGATTTTTAACTTGCCTTATTAAGCTTTGGTACGATTTTGATATTCAAATATATTAAAGCATGATTATTAGTGTTTATCACCTTTAAAAGGATCTTTCCTGTTTAGTTCTTGTCCAAAGGTGATCATTGCTCACAGGCCTTTTTGAAACATTCTAAGTAATTTTCTCTGTGATTAAAAGTATAGAGGTTCCATCAGAAGGAGATGCATAGGTATTGGAGTTATGCCCAAATTCCAATCTCAGTCCCACAGTTTATTACCTACACGACCTTAGAGAAATCATTTCCTGTTTTCCATAGCCAGTTTCCTTGTCTGTAAATATGGGCTTGTTTTCTACTTTATACACGAAGATTAGATGAACTGATGTACATTAAATGAAGTAACACATGATAGGTGTTTGAGAGAGAAGACCCTGCCCTTCCTGTTTGCTGGTCCTTGCTTGCTTTTTTAAGTTTCAGGGTATTGACTGGGGACAATGCTGAAAGAAGAGAAATTAATAATAAAATACTTTACTGAACTCTTCAAGTTGTTAAGTAGGCAGTAACTTTCCCCTTCCATAACTCAGTTTAAAGTGTTTTGGATGCATGTGAGTCATTCTGAATTCATCTGTCAGTTAGAGATGCTTGTTTGTCAGTCACAGCTAAGGGAGGGGCTTGAACTGTCCCAGAGGCAAATAGAGGCTTGAACTGTCCCAGAGGAAGCAGGTTTTTTTGGTGTGTTTTTGAATATATAAGGAGAGTCCATTTTTCTCCTTTGTCATTGCTCTGAGGCTAAGTCTAGAAATTCATAAATGTCTCTGTGGATAGCCCATTACTGAGCTCCAGTGCTCTTGCTGCTGCTGCTAAGTCGCTTCAGTCGTGTCCGACTCTGTGGGACCCCATAGATGGCAGCCCACCAGGCTCCCCCGTCCCTGTGATTCTCCAGGCAAGAACACTGGAGTGGGTTGCCATTTCCTTCTCCAATGCATAAAGGTGAAAATAGAAAGTGAAGTTGCTCAGTCGTGTCCGACTCTTAGCGACCCCATGGACTGCAGCCTACCAGGCTCCTCCGCCCATGGGATTTTCCAGGCAAGAGTACTGGAGTGGGGTGCCATTGCCTTCTCCCCAGTGCTCCTATCTGTATCGTTAGTTTGTTTAGGCTATTTCAGAATAATTCTCATAGACAGTTTAATTACATCTTTTCTAAAAGCAAGTTAAGATGTTTTGTAGTTTAAAAAGAAAAATAAAGATTTGAGTCTTTTTATGCTAGGGCTGGAGTAATGTTGATCACAGTTGGCCTTGTTATGTTTAAGTTGTATTGTGCCAGAAACTTTTGTACTTATAATTTTATGAGCATTATCATATCTCAGTAATTATTATTTTTCCTTCTAGGTACTTTTGGGCGTATTTTCCATGGGATTTTAGTAGATGAAAAAGATCCAAATAAAGAAAAACAAGCATTTGTGAAAACAGTTAAAGGTAGGATTTGTTCCCATCCTGTCTCCATAATGCTTTTCTGCCTAAGGTGGCTTATGCTAGTGAAATTGTTTCAGATTTTCAAAGTGTGACAGACCTTTCAGTAAGTCCATGTTAATTTAGCTCATACAGGCTAACTTTTAGATTTGTGTTGTTCTCGTTAAGGTATAGAAAATAGAAGCTAATAGTTAAGATGTTATGCTTTGTTAGATGGTACTCAAAAGTGAAAGTCACTCAGCTGTGTCTGACTCTTTGAGACTGCATGGACTATAGAGTCCGTGGAATTCTCCAGGCCAGAATACTGGAGTAGGTAGCCTTTCCCTTCTCCAGGGGATCTTCCCAACCCCAGGATCTAACCCAGGTCTCCCACACTGCAGGTGGATTCTTTACCAGCTGAGTCACAAGGGAAGCCCCAGATAGTACTCAGGCTTCCAATTAAACTGCATCCACTTAACTTTTTTTCCTGTATCTAATACTATGTTTTTCCTAGGTTCCAATATTTGGTTTTTCCTTCTTAAAATACATCTCAGCACTCCCTATCCCCAGTACTGAGGAATTGTAAAGAAAAAGATGAACCACTGTACCTTATGTGTATAGCTGTTATTTGCCTTCCTCTCACTCCTGGTACCCCCTTTTTTTGCTGTTATATATAATTTGCAGAAAATATCCATTTGTGTGTGTTCTATCTTGGTAGAGTTTTACAGGTACAGCCATAGTTGACTTGCTGCCCCATGAGGTATTTACATTGAAAATTTTGATAGTTGTTGCCAGATTGTTTTCTAAAAGGTAGTGCTTAGTTTATATTGTCATTAACAGAATACCTATTTCCACATGTTCACCTTTTGGAGAAATATATTGCTTAGATTTTCACTTACTGGTTTATATAAAATTTTCTCCTTTATATAAAAGGAGATCAGTCCTGGGTGTTCATTGGAAGGACTGATACCAAAGCTGAAACTCCAATACTTTGGCCACCTGATGCAAAGAGCTGACTCATTTGAAAAGACCCTGATGCTGGGAAAGATTGAGGGCAGGCGGAGAAGCGGACGACAGAGGATGAGATGGTTGGATGGCATCACCAACTTGTTGGACATGAGTTTGGGTAAACTCTGGGAGTTGGTGATGGACAGGGAGGCCTGGCGTGCTGCGGTTCATGTGGTCTCAAAGAGTCGGACACAACTGAGCAACTGAACTGAATTAAAATAATTCTTAGTTAAGTCTATTTGCATATTTTAAGAGAAGGAAAAAATGTGGTAATTTAAAGAGTACTTAATTAAGCCTGACAGTGTCTGATGTAAGGTGAGATAACTAGAATATTTTGGAAAAACAAATTTAGCATTTCAAATGCATAAATTGAGGACAAAACTAAATTCAGTTTTATGAGTAGGAGGTGACAATTTTATGAAGTTTGCAGCGTTAACTTATAAGAACTTATGTTTAATGTTAATTTACAAGAACTTATGTTTCTAAATTTACTTAAAGGAATTCTTGAAAAGTATGAAGGGCTTACGTTTATTATTTCTAAAAAGTTGGATTATACTAATCTAACCAAAAAAATCTTAGGAATTTACTTTCTTTTAATTTAGGAAAATTGTTTAAGGATGCTACAAGCACAAACTTAGACTTTTCTTTTCTAAACAAGTGATTTAACTTACTGTGTTCAATATTTATTCATTCACTTCTCCTAACCGTAAAACACTTTTAATGGATATTTAAGTTTGATCCCACTAGGTTTTCTGATAGTGTTGAAGGATACTTTACCTATTACTCTTTGTAAATGTAAAATTTGAGCCCTAATTTTAATAACATCTGTCTTTTGTTATACTTTCTCCACTTTTTAAAGGAAATATTTCTCCTTAATTCTAATATATCTTCTGAGGTTTGTAAATATTCTATGGATAATTTAGAACTGAGCTAATATTAATTTGTTCTGAATAAATGTAGAATTAACTAAAGAGATTTCTGTACAGAATTGGGTTGATTTAGGATTGGAATGGAGAGAAAAGGAAATAATAGTGATAAGAAAACACAATGCAGATACTGGGACTGTTTCCCAAGATAAGATTTCTCTGTCTGTATACATTTGCATTGTAGCCACTTGCTTGTTTCTGTATCTTACCACTGTAATTAAAATGTTCTCTCTGAGTTATACGGAAACCAGAGAAGGCACAGTGAGTCCTTAGCCAAGATACAGTCATGGTTTGTGTGGGAAACACGGAGGAAGTGTACTGACCACAGTATTTGCTTTAAAATTGTTAGATAGCTCCACATGATTGTCTTTGAGATTTATTCTTTTGGAATGTTACTTTTATTTTTTAATTGAAGCCACATAGAGCTGACAAAGTTCTCTCACAAATCTGTGTGCTTTGTCACATGCTGTACAGTTAGAAGTACAGCTTAAAATACAAAAATAAGTTTTTAAAGATCAGTGATCTTTCCTTTAGGCATAAGCACAAAATTGGAGTTTGGCTTCTTAAAAAATTCATAATTTTTCACAGAAACTTAATGGATATGCTAATATAAATTTCCAAAGATTGAAATTAGGAATCTGAATTTCACACATTGAATATTGTGAAATTGAATTCCATAAAATAAATGAATGAATTTGAGGTTATTGGTATTAAGTTCTTATTTTCTTTTGTAACTTCTAATTTTTTACAAATTAAAAAATCATTTTGTTATTTCTTGAAACTTTTAGAATGTAAATTATTGTATAGTATTCTTTTCAAATACATACATTTTGAGTTAGACCTTTCAGTATTAAAATTGAAAGGCTAGGGCCAAACTGGGTAAAGAATCCAGGAAAATGAATTTTCCTTACTAAATGTATAAAATTATTTCCCCCCGAAGTTTTCTTAGCTCATTATCCAGCTCAAGTGTCCCTTGCTTAATAGAACATGCTTATCAAAGTTAAGAACTTGAAAAATTATGCAAGGCATGACATTGTGAAATTACTTCTTATTTTACTTGGATCTCTGTACTAGCTGGCAGGAAGATAAACTCTTACCAATTAGGTGCAGACCTCTAACTATTACTAGTTTTAAATTTTAAAAAATTCCTTCCAGCCCCCAAATACTGATAGTTCTGACCATAATTTGATTAAAAATTATTTATATTACAGAAAGAATAAAAAAGACATATCCTGCCATTTATGGAATGATCCTAAATTTTAAACAGTTTCTAAACAACTAAAATTTATTTCAACAGACATTGGGGTAAAGTGATTTTTCCAAAGTAGCAAGTGTTTCAAGTCTTTGGGTTTGTGTCTACCCATTTTTTATTCCTACAAAAGTTTTAAGTGAAGCCATCTGGAGTGATTCCCTGGGTTAGTCTTGGAAGTAAGTGAAATTAATAATTTCTCAGCTTTGACAGCTCCACTTTTAAGGAATGAGTATGTCATCGTGGTGCTTTTCTTTAGTGGTCTGGATTTTACTGATGGTTCAACATTTTCCTAGGTAGGACTGGAAGCTGGATGTTGGCTTTTCCAATCTTTGTATCTTCTTCTCCCTCCTACTGCATTGATTATAAGATATGTAAATTATTATCACTATTTTTTTTTTACTGTTGACATACATTATTGGTTTCTTTGAAAGTATTTTTAAAGATATACTCTTGACTTTGTCTTTGATATCTAAAAACCATTTTAAAAAATGAAAATTCATTTTCAGTTACATAATGAAAATATACTATTCACTTAATGGAAATGTTCTTTTCAAACAGGAGAGAATATCTGTTTTATTAAGATAGAGGAATCCTTATAGATTTGTACAAAATTTGATGGTTTTGATTTAATTCATTTGAAGGTGTAGACTAGAGATATTAATAAACTGCGTTATCATGTTTTATTTCAAAAACATTGAATTAAAAGCCAATTTTAGTTGTTTGTTACCTGGAGAGAAAACCATGAGTTCAGAAGCTAAAAATAAAATGGAATAATCCTACTAATTTTGACTAGTATATGAAAATTAAATATTTTTCTACTAATGTAGTGGTACTTCTTTTTGTTTGTTTAGCTACGTAGAGGTAAGAAGGAAACAATAAAATGCACCACAGTCTCCTGGGGTCATTCTTTTCTAGTTGTATGTTTGTAAAGTTAGAACATTTAAATGGCACAGAAAAGTAAAACATGTAGCTCTCCTACCTCTAAAAGTAGCCACCCTAAACAATTTCTTATGGCTCTTTACCAGTAAGAAGAAAAACATCCAAATATACCTAATTTTAAAAAACCATTTGTTAAAATAATTTTTATTGGAATATAGTTGACTCACAGTGTTGTGTTAGTGTCTGCTATGTAGCAGAGTGAATTAGTTATACATACACATATGTCCACTGTTTTAGGTTCTTTTCCCATATATGTAGGTCATTACACAGAACTGATTTGAATTCCCTGTGCTATATACAGTAAGTTTTTGTTGGGGTTTTTTTTTTTAGCTTTTATTTATTTATTTAAAAAGTTTTTTTTTTTACTTCATTTTGCTTTACAATACTGTATTGGTTTTGCCATACATTGACATGAATCCGCCACGGGTGTACATGAGTTCCCAATCCTGAACCCCCCTCCCACCTCCCACCCCATATCATCTCTCTGGATCTTCCCTGTGCACAAGCCCCAAGCATCCTGTATCCTGCATCGATCATAGACTGGTGATTCGTTTCTTACATGATAGTATGCATGTTTCAATGCCATTCTCCCAAATCATCCCACCCTCTCCCTCTCCCACAGAGTCCAAAAGTCTGTTCTATTCATCTGTGTTTCTTTTGCTGTCTCACATACAGGGTTATCATTACCATCTTTCTAAATTCCATATATATGTGTTAGTATACTGTATTGGTGTTTTTCTTTCTGGCTTACTTCACTCTGTATAATTGGCTCCAGTTTCATCCACCTCATTAGAACTGATTCAAATGTATTCTTTTTAATGGCTGAGTAATACTCCATTGTGTATATGTACCACAGCTTTCTTATCCATTCATCTGCTGATGGACATCTAGGTTGCTTCCATGTCCTGGCTATTATAAACAGTGCTGCGATGAACAATGGGGTACATGTGTCTCTTTCAGTTCTGGTTCCTCGGTGTGTATGCCCAGCAGTGGGATTGCTGGGTCATAAGGCAGTTCTGTTTGCAATTTGTTAAGGAATCTCCACACTGTTCTCCATAGTGGCTGTACTAGTTTGCATTCCCACCAACAGTGTAAGAGGGTTCCCTTTTCTCCACACCCTCTCCAGCATTTATTGCTTGTAGACTTTTGGATCGCAGCCATTCTGACTGGTGTAAAATGGTACCTCATTGTGGTCTTGATTTGCATTTCTCTGATGAGTGATGTTGAGCATCTTTTCATGTGTTTGTTAGCCGTCTGTATGTCTTCTTTGGAGAAATGTCTATCTAGTTCTTTGGCCCATCTTTTGATTGGGTCATTTATTTTTCTGGAATTGAGCTGCATAGCTTGCTTGTATATTTTTGAGATTAGCTGTTTGTCAGTTGCTTCATTTGCTATTACTTTCTCCCATTCCAAAGGCTGTCTTTTCACCTTGCTTATAGTTTCCTTTGTTGTGCAGAAGCTTTTAATTTTAATTAGATCCCATTTGTTTATTTTTGCTTTTATTTTCAGTATTCTGGGAGGTGGGTCATAGAGGATACTGCTGTGATTTATGTCGGAGAGTGTTCCATTGATCTATATTTTTGTCTTTGTGCCAATACCAGACTGTCTTGATGACTGTGGCTTTGTAGTAGAGCCTGAAGTCAGGCAAGCTGATTCCTCCAGTTCCATTCTTCTTTCTCAAGATTGCTTTGGCTATTTGAGGTTTTTTTTGTATTTCCATACAAATTGTGAAATTATTTGTTCTAGCTCTGTGAAAAATACCGCTGGTAGCTTGATAGGGATTGCATTGAATCTGTAGATTGCTTTGGGTAGTATACTCATTTTGATTATATGATTCTTCTGATCCATGAACGTGGTATATTTCTCCATCTATTAGTGTCCTCTTTGATTTCTTTCATCAATGTTTTATAGTTTTCTATATATAGGTCTTTAGTTTCTTTAGGTAGATATATTCCTAAGTATTTTATTCTTTTCGTTGCAATGGTGAATGGAATTGTTTCCTTGATTTCTTTTTCTGCTTTCTCATTATTAGTGTATAGGAATGCAAGGGATTTCTGTGTGTTGATTTTATATCCTGCAACTTTACTATATTCATTGATTAGCTCTAGTAATTTTCTGGTGGAGTCTTTAGGGTTTTCTATGTAGGGGATCATGTCATCTGCAAACAGTGAGAGTTTTACTTCTTTTCCAATTTGGATTCCTTTTATTTCTTTTTTTGCTTGTTGGTTATTTTATATATAGTAGTGTGTGTAAGTCAATCTCCTGGTTTATCCCTCTTTCCTTTCCCCTCTTAGTAACCATAAGTTTGTTTTCTACGTCTTTGACTCTATTTCTGTTTTGTAAAGAGGTTTATTTGTATGCTTTTTTTAAACTCCGCATATGCCCTTACCATGTGATATTTTCCTTTCTCTGTCTCCCTTAATTCACTCAGTGTGACCGTCTCAGGTCCACCTTGATTGCTGCAGATGGTGTGATTTCATACTTGTTTATGGCTTAGTAATATCCCATGTATATATGTACCGCATCTTCTTTATCCATTCCTCTGTTGATGGACATCCAAATAAATTTGATTTTGAAATATAGCTAATCACATTAAACACAGTTTTTCACCTTGCTTTTAAAATTTAATGTATCTTGTAAATATTCCTGTGTCAGTGCATATAAATCTGATTTTTAAATTAAGATATCTACATAATGTTCTTGCATGCTAAAGTTTAACTAGGTCTCTGTTGATGGGCACTTTGGTTTTTGGTTGTATTCTTGTTAAGTTATGTACAGATGAGTTTTTGTGAGTAGACTTTTAGCAGTGGAATTAATGATGGTACATGGTATATGTATTTTAAAATTTTGTTGGTGTTGCTTCCTCTACCTACCCAAGATGCTGTTCATGAGCCTGTTTCCTCACACTCTTGCCCAAACTGGCAGGTAGCTGACTTTTTTGTCTCTTCCAACCTTAAGAGGAAAATGACATCTTGTAGTTCAATTTGCTGGTGACTCAGACGGTAAAGAATCCCCCTGCAATGCAGGAGACCCAGATTTGATCCCTAGGTTGGGCAGATCCCCTGGAAGAGGGAATGGCTACCCACTCCCTTGAGAATTTTTGCCTTGAAAAGTTCCATGGACAGAGGAGCCTGGCGGGCTACAGTCTGTGGGATCACAAACAGTGAGACACAGCTGAGCGACTTTCACAGTTTAATTTGTATTTCTTTCTTTAGGAATGAGGCAGAAAATCCTTTTTTAATTTTGCTGATTCTTTATGTTTCTTTTTTAAATAAACTGTTTATATCCTTTGCCTCTTTTTGAAATTTTTTTCCCTGTTGTATGAGCTCTAAGGTGGGGGCGGAATTGGCCCTTTATATGCCTTATGTGTTGCAGATATTTATCTAGCCTATTACTTTCTCTACTTTGTTATTTCAACTTTATGTAGTCAAACATCCTTACTGACGTTTGTAAATATTGACTTTGTCAGTGAGATTCTATGTACTATGGTAGAATTTTAGGCTAGACCTGTTTAGATTTACCTGAAACTTCTAATGAAAATTTACCATAGTCTGTTATTCAGTCACTAAGTCACATCTGACTTTTTGTGACCTCGTGGACGATAGCGCACCAGGCTCCTCTGTGTACCACTGTCTCCTGGAGTTGGCTCAAATTCATCTTGATCAAAATTCTAGCAGGTTTTTCTCATAGAAATAGAAAAACTGATGCTAAAATTAATGTGGAAATGTTAAAGATAAAAAATAGCCAGAATAATCTTGAAAGAGAACAAATTTGGAGAATTTATACTATACTTGATTTTCAGATATACTAGAAAACTACAGTAATCAAGAAAGTGTTATACAGACTTAAGCTCGATGGAACAGATTCAGTTCAGTTAGTTGCTCTGTTGTGTCTGACACTCTGTAACACCGTGAAATGCAGCACGACAGGCTTCCCTGTCCTTCATTATCTCCCAAAGTTTGCTCAAACTCATGTCCATTGGGTCAGTGATGCCATCCAACCATCTCATCCTCTGTAGCCCCCTTCTTCTCTTGCCTTTAATCTTTCCCAGCATCAAGATCTTTTCCAGTTAGTCAGCTCTTCATATCATGTGGCCAAAGTATTGGAGCTTCAGCAGCAGTCCTTCCAGTGATTATTCAGAGTTAATAGGATTGACTAGTTTGATCTCCAGTCCAAGGGACTCTCAAGAGTCCTCTTCAGCACCACAATTCAAAAGCATCAATTCTTTGGCTCTCAGCCTTCTTTGAGATAGTTTCTTACTAATATCAGAAAATATTGGTGTCATAAGTATAATATTATACTATATATGACAATATTTTTTTCTTTATATACAGATCAAGCTTCTGAAATTCAGGTGACAATGATGCTCACTGAAAGTTGTAAGCTCCGAGGTCTTCATCACAGGTGAGAGCAAAAACCACTCAGCATTTAAGTGTTAAGTACACTTGGTAACATAGTATGCTATGTTTTTTAAAAATGTTATAATGTGTTCTTAATTGAAAGCCTTTTTGGAATAGCTTAATTTTTTTCTTGAATATAAAAATGAAATGCATGCTCATTGCACAAAATTTAAAAACATAATAAAATGTAAAGAAGAGTATACAAGCTCACATCTAGATAATTATAGCTGAGCTTTCAGGAAAGGGCTAATATTTATGTGTATATTTCCCTTTAAAAAGTAGGATAATGATATACGTATGCTAAAAAAAATATTTGTTAGGAAATTTTGTGCATCTAGAGCAGGGGTCCCCAGGCCTGTTAGGAACTGGGCTGCACAACAGGAAGTGAAAGGCGGGTAATCTAACAAAGCTTCATCTCCCACTCCCCATTCCTTAGTTTACCACCTGAATCCCCCCACCCCCACCACATCTGTGGATAAATTGTCTTCCACAAATCCATCCCTGGTGCCAGACAGGTTGGGGACCTCCAATGTAGAGTACCAAAGACCAGAATATAAACACCAATAAGCCCACAGCTTAAATTCATTGATGGTTTACATTTTGCCATTTGTGCTGTGCATGTGTATGTATCATTCATTTATTTAGATAGATATAGATAGATAGGTATTTGTGATTGTGGAAATATTTTAAACTAAATTGGATATCTCAGCACTTTTTAATGCATTTCCAGCATGCATTTTTCCAAAACGTTGAGAATATTTTCCTACAAAATCACAATACTATTATCTTTAATAAGGTTAGCATCCTTCTTGTTATAGCAAAACAATGTATTTAACTTTTCATGTAAGTAACTATATAGATTCATATCCATATTTTAAAAGACTACCTGTAGTTCATTAAATGGTGCATCAAATTTTATTTAACCAGTCCCTTATCATTAGTTTTCAGTATGATTTTTTTAAAGATACATATAGTTCTATTTTATGAAGAAAATTTTTTAAAAGCTTGATAGCAGTCCTTTTCCAGAGCTATAACAAGATATTCTAACTACTGAGCCAAAAGGGGCATAATTATAGTATCATATTATGTAGCGGTATCAGTGTTTGGGCAACGTGTTTGTTGTTGTTTTAAAGCACTTTGTACAGAGTCAGTTTAATTTGTGTGCCTACTGGAAATTTGGTCACATATGTTTGAAAAATGGGAGGGTGACCATCCTTATTGGAAGATATTTATAGACTTCTAGGAAAAAATAATATGTGCAAAAGGCATTATACATTGTAATTTCTGTGTACTTTGAGCAGTTACTTGAGTTCTGCAAAAAAATGACTGTGCAGTTTTATTTTTGAATTTTATTTATATTTCAGTTCATATTCAAAAGAATTTCAGGACCTAAAAAGGCAGCTATAGTAAGATCAAAAAAATGGTAATGAAAACAAAACTGAGTGTTTTGGCATTGTGCTGCTGGAAAAGCCAACAATAAGGAGACAAAGCAACTCTTAGCTTCTGGGCAAGCAAGGCTAAGGAAGTATTAAAATTTGTTAAATCTCAGTATTAGAAGAGAAGGAAATGTACATGTTTCCTGGTGGAGAAAAGATTTCTGGCTTCATACTCTGAGACAGATGTCTCGTTAGGTTTATCATATATTTGGGACATTGATTAAGTTAATGAATATTGAAAATAAAGCAGCTAGAGACTTTTGAAAAAAATTGACCACACAGTAATGAGGGGCTAAAAATGTCCTTTTGAAGGATTAAAGTTGTGTACTTTTAAGAATATTACCTTCCATTGGCCTGATTGACTGATTTTGTTCAAGAATAGAACTCATTTGAAGAGGAATGGATAGATAACTCATTCCTTAGATTATATTTTCTGAAAAAAGCTACATTTTATTTTCTCTGAGTAACAAGATAAGAACTAGATAATGATGAACTGGGAAATGTTCTTGTTGACAGTGTTGGGAGTACTTTATTTATCATGCTGACCATCGGGGGAAGAACCAAAATGTTAAATACTAGTGTATAATGTTAACCTAATACTTAGGTGCTTAGCTAGTATTCTTACCCTGGTGAAAGATCTGCACCACATAGCACAAAAGTGGGTGGCAGGGATAAAAATAGACAAAGCCAGAATTTTCTCATGAAGCAGTTTTATATCCATGGGAGCCCAAAGGTGCTTTGGCTGACAAATGTTCACAGCAAGCATTTGTAGCATTTTCTCAGGCAGCTTTAAGCTACAGGATTTTCCAGCATCCAACTAGGATGAATTAGTAGCCACAAGATAACGCTTTGGAGAAGGAAATGGCACCCCATTCCAGTATTCTTGCCTGGAGAATCCTGTGGACGGAGGAGCCTGGTGGGCTGCTGTTCATGGGGTCACACAAAGTCGGACAGACTGAAGTGACTCAGCAAGATACGCTTAGATGGTGGAATGTGATGACTTACTGAATTAGGGTTATTTGTTACTGCACATTCAGTGATTAGGGTCATTCTTCTAAAGATAGGTTATGGTTTGATCTTGATTAATTGTTCTTTCTAGTCATAAATGATACCAGGACTACTAGGTTTTAAGTTAACAAAACACATTGTTAATATGTAGAACGTATATGGTTCTTTCTACTCATGGTAGGAATTTATTTCATTTATAAGGGGGCTAGGGTCTACAATACATTTCTTTTTGACCCCTGATGTTTAGACTATAAGAAAATTAGAGATACCAAGGGAATATTTCATGCAAAGATGGGCACAATAAAGGACAGAAATGTCATGGACCTAACAGAAGCAGAAGATATTAAGAGGTGGCAAGAATACACAGAAGAACTATACAAAAAAGATCTTCATGACCCAGTTAATCACAATGGTGTGATCACTCACCTAGAGCTAAAAATCTTGGAATACAAAGTTGAACGCTAAGAATGCTGAGTAGACTCAGCAGTGGCCACAGGACTGGAAAAGGTCAATTTTCATTCCAATCACAAAGAAGGGCAATGCCAAAAGAATGTTCAAACTACTGCACAATTTCACTCATCTCACATGCTAGTAAAGTAATGCTCAAAATTCTCCAAGCCAGGCTTCACCAATACATGAACCGTGAACTTCCAGATGTTCAAGCTGGATTTAGAAAGGACAGAGGAACCAGAGAGCAAATTACCAAGATCCATTGGATCATCGAAAAAGCAAGAGAGTTACAGAAAAACATCTACTTGTACTTCATTGATTACACCAAAGCCTTTGTGTAGATCACAACAAGCTTGGGAAAATTCTTCAAGAGATGGGAATACCAGACCACCTGACCTGCCTCCTGAGAAATCTGTATGCAGGTCAAGAAGCGACAGTTAGAACCAGATGATAGACTGGTTCCAAACAGGAAAAGGAGTACATCAAGGCTGTATATTGTCACCCTGCTTATTTAACTTATACGCAGAGGACATCATGCAAAATACTGGACTGGATGAAGCACAAGCTGGAATCAAGATTGCTGGGAGAAATATCTATAATCTCAGATATGCAGATGACACCACCCTTGTGGCAGAAAGTGAAGAAGAAATGAAGAGCCTCTTGATGAAAGGAAAGAGAAGAGTGAAAAAGCTGGCTTGAAACTCAACATTCAGAAAACTAAGATCATGGCATCTGATACCATCACTCCATGGCAAATAGATGGAGAAACAATGGAAGCAGTGACAGACTTTATTTTCTTGGGCTCCAAAATCACTGTGGATGGTGACTGCAACCATGAAATTAAAAGACTTGCTCCTTGGGAGAAGCTGTGACCAACCTAGACAGCATATTAAAAAGCAGAGACATTGCCTTGCTGACAAAAGTCTGTCTAGCAAAGCTATGTTTTTTCCAGCAGTCATGTATGGATGTGAGAATTGGACTATAAAGAAAGCTGAGCACTGAAAAATTGTTGCTTTTGAACTATGATGTTGTAGAAGACTCTTGGAGAGTCCCTTGGACTGTAAGAAGATCAAACTAGTTGATCCTAAAGGAAATCTGAGTATTCATTGGAAGGACTGATGCTGAGGCTGAAGCTCCAATACTTTGGCCACCTGATGTGAAGAACTGACTCATTGGAGAAGACCCTGATGCTGGGAAAGATTGAAGGCAGGAGGAGAGAGGGATGACAGAGGATGAGATGGTTGGATGGCATCACCGACTTGATGGACATGAGTTTGAGCACTTCAGGAGTTGGTGATGGACAGGGAATCTTGGTGTGCTGCAGTCGATAGGGTTGCAAAGAGTTGGACACAACTGAGCGACAACTGAACTGTCTAGACTGCTCATGGCTATGTTTATGCATTTTTTTATTCATTGTTTTGTTCTCCTTTATTAAGTGCCCATTTTGCACTTGGAACACTGCCAGGCATGAGGGTTAAAAATGAGATAATGATCTTTAGTAATCATAGAATTTATCAAGCAAACTCATATACTCAGCAACAAATGATGCCTGGTTTCTGATTTTACCTTTTTTAAAAAACTAGGTTTGGTATGTAATTCATCATGTTTACTTCATTTTTTACCTTCTATGATTAAGAGTTGTAAAGGACTGAAATATTTTAAAGCATTTTGAAATTCTGTTCACTCCTTTTTCAGTGGAATTTTTGAGAATAATTTTTATTGTAAGTTAAAATAGCTGTATAAATAAAAGATAGCTATCACTTTACTTAAATTCCATTAGGACTGCTTCATAAAAAGCACTTGAGCTATTTTCCTTGTGGTTTGACTCTCCGTAGGCCCAAGAGCCTGATGGTAGGCACTTTGCTGAATGTCTCATGCCTCTCGCTCTGCAGGCCCACTCGGCAAGATGGAGAATTGCACTAGTTCTTGTCTCGACTCCCCCCGGAACCTACCTTTCCTTTATACACCTGCTTCTGCTCCCATCTACTTTTTTTTTATAGATCCCAGACCTTCCTCTTTATCATCTTTCCCTTTATAAACTGGGCAAAATGAAGAGCAGCCATCTGTTGTTTGAAACATTTTTGTGCAGCTTGTTATTTCTCCTGGAAGGCTTTTAAATCAAGGGTAAATGCTTTTATCTCATCCAGCAAACTTACTGTGCTTTAGTCAGATTCCTTTAACTCTGCTTGGTGAATTTCAGTCATTAAGAAAGGAGCAGAAAAATAATTTTGAAAGTTGAATAGATTGAACAGCTCTTTCACATACCTCTGAAGTCATAGTAGGTTCGCTTAAACCTGAGTGCACACCTGTTCATCATTTTTTCCACTTTTATTGAGAAATAATTGACATATCACTGTATAAGTTTCAAACATACAGCATGATGGTTTGATTTATATATATTGTGAAATGATTACTACAGTACATTCAGCTAACATTATCTTCTTATATAGATACAATAAAAGGGAAAGAATAAAGAAAAAAAGTTTCCTCCTTGTGATGAGAGCTCTTAGGTTTACTCTCAACCACTTTTCTGTACATTCTACAGCAATGTGAGCTGTAGTCATCAGGTTGGCTCAGAGGGGAGAGTGTCTGCCTGCAATGCAGGAGACCCGGGTTCAATCACTGGGTTGGGAAGATCTCCTGGAGAAGGAAATGGCAAACCACTCCAGTATTCTTGCCTGGAGAATCCCATGGACAGAGGAGCCTGGCGGGCTCAGTCCATGGGGTCGCAAAGAGTCGGACACAACTGAGTGACTTCACTTCAGTACTTATAATGAGAAGTCTGTACCTTTTGATCACCTCCCTCCAATCCTCCTGCTGCAGTCATTTTAGGATGTATGGGACTTGGTGTGAAAAGAAGCTCTGTCTTGCTCCCCTGGTAGGGAATATCCAATGATCCAGGCAAAAACAGGGTTTTAGAATCTGTTGAAGACTTGACTTTTTCCTTCATGTGCTTGCTGTTGTTCTTGGCAGATAACCTTATCACTTACCTCTGCATGGATTACCTCCCCTGTGAAGTGGAACTAATCATCGCTGCCACTCCCAGGCTGTAATACAAGCAAGAAGCCTTACAGAGAGGTTACCACGTACAAGTTTACTGATCTAGTCTTCATTTTCCTGGCTCCACAGGATCAGTGCTTTCCGTCTTAGTAGCTCCTGCACAGCAGAAGGGGGGCCCATAGCTTTCACTTGTGCACTGTTAGGCCAAAATTGTGTGACTGTGGTTTTAATAAATATATACTCAATTGAAACAATGTAGGAAATACAGAAAAGCAAGGTAGGAATGATCTAAAGTCCCACAACTCAGACAATAACTCTCGACACATTTTTGTGCAATTTTATTATTTTTCTACTATATTTGTAATTATCCTGCAAATGTGTGAATTTTATATCTTGCTTTCCTATAATGTAAGCTTTTACTCATATTCTCATAGCATCTCTTTGTGACTATTTGTTTTGTATACTAGCCTATTATTTGGCTGTACTTTCTTACTTTTGGACAGTCATGTTGTTTGCAACTTTTTACTAATAATCCTGCATTAACTATCTTTGTTCATATAGCTTTATGTTAAATAAAGTTTCCTTATTAATATGCTTAGAGATAATTTTCTAAGTTAAGGAGAAGTGTTTTTAAGGTTGTTATTTGGTGTTATTTTTTAGATATTTATTAAATGCTTATTTCTGTGGCACAGAATACAAAGCATTGGGTATTTTTAAAAGTTCACTTTAGTTTTTGCATCTAGGAATTTTCGACTTAGTGGGGGAAATGAGGTATTGATAATTATGTAAAAAGTTATATAACTTCGGGAAAAATTATTTCCAGTGCCAATGGAAGAGATGTCACTAGGCAGAGGATGTTTGTATTTATGTCTGCCCTGGAGATTTTAAAAGGAACAAGTTTTTTTTTTTTTTTTTTTTAATGCTTGGCTTTTTGCATATCACAGCGACTTTTTATGGTTGGGGGTGTCCCTATGTTAGAGGTGTGAAAACTAAGGCCAAGAAAGATGGTCACACAGACAGTAAATGGTAAATTTAGGATTTAGAAATCTCATGTGAACTGCTAAGAACTCTTTGGCTTTGTAAGATAGTTTCAGGCTCTTGATTATCATATTCTTTTTTGTAGACTGCATTGGGGCCTTTTTTTTTTAAGTGTTGATAATGAACCAAGTAAGCTATTATCATATGCTCATCATCAAGTCATCTTCTGGGTCTCTCTGATTACCCTTTAGAGTGACGATTTAGTGTGGCTAGAGTAGTATCTTAGAAGAATCTAGTCCGTAGGAAGCAGCTTTTGAGTTTTTTCCCTATCAAGAAAGTGGACACATGGGAAGCATTAAAGTCTGTTCTAAAAGAGCTTTATAATTTTACATTTTAAATGGTTGTGTGTTTTTAAATAAGTTTGAGATTTTCTTGTTTTCTTTTAGTTTATCTTTATTTTACTACTTTTAATTAAAAACAAGCCCCCTGAAGTTTCAGATTTCACTTGTGTTCTCCTGATTTCTTATTATTTTATAGAAATCTTCTTCCTATTACCAATGTGTGTATAGAAGAAGGAGAAAAGCCCATGGTGATACTGCCTTACATGAATTGGGGGAATCTTAAATTGTTTTTACGGCAGTGCAAATTAGTAGAGGCCAATAACCCGCAGGTGAGAAAAATTTGCCCAAATACCAATTATTTGCCAGTCGCTTCTAAATAATATCTTTGAAAGTAGATGTTAACATTCTTGAATACAAACTGTTGAAGTCTGCAAAAAGAGCTCACACTGAACCAAAAGGTGTTGATAACCTGTTGATTTAGAGGAAGCTGGTTTGTGATTCCTGTCTTGAGGGTGGTGCTGAAGGTTTTCCCTGTGTAACCCTGTGTGTTACTCATAACCACCTCAGACCCTCTGTAACACCATCTCAGTCATTTTCCTGATAATTCTTTGAAGATACTTGCACTAGATCTTTCCTCTAGAATTGAAAATAGACCTTACAGAGGTTGTACTCTCCTCAAAAAACTGGTGATAGCCAGAGGTATACATTGTGGGGAATAATTTGCTAACCAGGATTTCCAACAAGTTGTTGGAGGCTGTGTCCATCAGCATCACGTAGGGGAAAATTTCATTCCTTAACCTACAATATGGGCACTCTGGCTTCAGAGAGCACATCAGAGTTAGCTGTAAACTTGTATTAGTTTGAAAATGGTCCTTAGCGGATAACCTCCTATAAAATAACAAGTTGTTTAATTATAAACATTAGAAATATTACCTGGAGAATTCAGCATTCATTGATCAGATGTTTTTTGAGCCACTGTTGTATATTCTGGATGTTGGGGTGATATGCCTAACAGATGAGAGATAGTAAACTAAATGGTCAACAGTAAGGACTGTAGTAGTATAAGCTATGGAAACATATTCTTAGTCAAGAAGTAGCTTTTTAAAACTCAGTGTGCAGGTATAAAGTATTTGGGGATAGAGTAAGATGTGGGATAAAATAAACAACTACCATCAATGTTTTTGTGCTAACCATAAGTGTTGTCATTTTCTGTTACCTCAGGCAATTTCTCAACAAGACCTGGTCCACATGGCTATTCAGATTGCCTGTGGAATGAGCTATCTGGCCAGAAGGGAAGTCATCCACAAAGACCTGGCTGCTAGGAACTGCGTGTAGGTGCCATGACTTGTCACTGGTTTGATGGTTTGATGTTTAGCGCTCCTTGGATTTGGGGTTCTCTCAAGGGGTCACAGTGGGAATTGTGTTGTATTTAAGAGGACTATGTTCCTTATTTTTTTCAACTGCTGATTGTATTTGATGTTCATGTCTTTCCTTTTCAGCATTGATGACACACTTCAAGTTAAGATCACAGACAATGCCCTCTCTAGAGACTTGTTCCCCATGGACTATCATTGTTTGGGAGACAATGAAAACAGGCCCGTTCGGTGGATGGCTCTTGAAAGTCTGGTTAATAATGAGTTCTCCAGCGCTAGTGATGTGGTAAGTGCTGAGATGCCCATATAGCAACAAAATGTGGAAGAGGCTCCAAACACGTTTAGAGCGTTTTCCACTTTTTTAAATCTAGTATCTGTTCCCCCCAATTTTTTATTCAAAAAGCAAGTGTAGTTAGCTCCCTGTCAGCTGATTTGTGGAGACGAGCTGCGACCCAAACTGTGGGACCATCACTGTGTGTAATCTCATTGCATCCTCACAATAACCTGTGAGAGAGAGGTAGACACCATCCCAGTTTTAAAGGTAATGACCACTCCAATATTCTTGCCCGGAGAATCCCATGGACGGAGGAGCCTGGTGGGCTACAGTCCACGGGGTCGCAAAGAGTCGGACACGACTGAGCGACTTCACTTTCACTTTTCAGTATCTCTGATAACCTGTTAAGTAAGTAAAAATTTTGTATTAGGGTCAAGATAATGCTAGTCAGGAGATTTCTTTAGACCTGACCTGTTCGTCTTGATGTGATAATACATAACATTAAGTTGGTCTGAGAATATCATATATGACCTAATTCATAATTTCATAGCTTAAAAAAGAGCCAAATTTTAAAAGCTTGAATGATCAGGATAGTATTTATCAAGTTTTAATAATTACTGAATACATGAAAGTACATTAGTTTCAATATTACTAGAAATTAAGCAGTACAAAGCCTATTCAGCCAGAAAGCATGCATCTGAACAGCGTGTCCTCAGTCATTAGAGACATAATCATTGATCACATGATTGTGAAATAGAATTGTTTTGTAGAATTCTGGAGATGGAGTTGAATCTTTTCTGTAATCTCAAAGTACAGTAGACCCTTCTCTGTTGTGGCCAAAGCCACAACCACTAAGAGCTTTAAACTGTCAGCAGCTGGAATCCCAACAAACAGCTGGATCAAACTTCATTAGCTAAGAACTTACATAGCCATGGGGAGGAAATGATTCCATGATTCCTATACATAATAACTGGCCTGCCATCATTTGTGGAATACAGTCTAAAAGTAAAAAGGACTATTAAAAATCTCTGAACTTTATTTGGTAATTGTATGGCCCTTGTGAGTATTGTGTCTCAGTTTTAGAACTCTTATTCTCAGATAAAGTAAAATGATATTTACTGGTAAAAAAAAATAAATAAATAAAGGTAATGATATTGAAGATAGGCTATTTAAGTCTCAGAGTGACCAAGTGGCTGTCAGATAGTAAAGATTTATTGTTTTCTTTTTTTTTCCAAATGACCTCTTCCAGGTTTTTATGGCCTGTATAATTTATAATTCTCCAGATGTCACTCTCTTCCCTCTTGTCAGTGTCTAGGTGGTTCTGCTCATTCAAGGAGACCATATAGTGGGATCGTTTAAACTTAGTGATGTATGGTTTCAGAAGCCACATTTATTGATGTGTATTTTGCAGCTGTTTTAATTGTTTTTAATTTCTGTCACGTTTTAGTTGGATTTGGAAAATTGTTTTTCTGTCTCTTGTTTACTGCGCTTTATTATTATAGCTGAATGTTTAGAGATTAGGTAAAACTTCTGCTTACAAGTCCCTTGTATCAACCAGGATCTGTTAGTGTTGCCTGTAAAATTTTGTAGGGTAATTTGCTTCAAAGTTTCAGCTGTAAAAATCGAACTTACTATATCATTGTATCTTGGGTCTCAGCGATTTGTTTATAATATAGGGTTACCCTTTTACTAAGTTTGTGTCGTTTAAGGACTTCTCATTTAATACACACTTTTTTTCAGTGTATTAGTGTACTGTGACTGCTATTGTCATACCCTTGGTAGTAAAACAGCAGGGATTTATTCTCTCACAATTGAATTCCGGAAGTCACATGTTTGAAATCAGGGTGCAGGCAGGCCCTGCTCCCTCCAGAACTCCTAAAGGAGAAACTTTCCTTGCCTCTTCCAGCTTCTGGGGGCTATTGGCATTCCTTGGCTTGTGGTTGCATCTCTCTGCTCCATGTTCATATCATCTTATGCTCCACGTGCTTGTCTCTCAAAACTCCCTCTGCCTCTCCTACAGTGATATGTATGATTGCATTTAGGACTCACCTCAAAATCCAGAAGTTACTACTCTCAAGGTCCTTAATTTAATCTTTTGTCATATAAGGTGATATTTATAGATTTCAGGGATTAGAATGTGGACATATCTTTGTTGCCACCATTCAATCCATCCCTCAGTAATTGAAGTTATTTAATATTTCCTTGTTGAAGGCAGGTATTCCAGTTTAAAACCTTTGAAATGAGAATGATTTATTTGGGGAGAAACCCTCTCTTGTTATTATAATCTTTTACTTAAAATTTGTTTTTTCTTTGTCAGAAGTTAGGTTGGCTGTTTGATATATTGTGCCTTTCTGCAAACCAAGCGTCTTGATAAAATGTACTCACTTGATATGAATGAACAATTTACATATGTACTTTTTAAAGGTTTTTTTTTTTTTCCCTGTAAATGAAGGTCTTTCATTATGCATATCTACAAAATACTTTTTTAACTTAATTTAAAGTCAGCTACTCTCTGGAAAAAAAAGTAAAACAATTTATCTGACACTTGTCAGATGGGCAGAGTAAATACAGAAGATGGGGACTTCCGTGGTTGTCCAGTGGCTAAGACTCTGTGCTCCCAATGCAGGGGCCCAGTTTCAATCCCTGGTCAGGGAGCTAGATCCCACATGGTGAAACTAACAGTTCGCAGGCTACAGCTCAAGATCCCGCATGATGCAACTAAGACCCAGTGCAGCCAAATAAAAATAAATATTAAAAAAAAATATGGATGATGATAAGGATGTTTTCTGCTTCATGGAGCAGCTGCAAAGGTTAATAGTGGATAGAAACTAGCTTCATGTTGCCACAGTCTTTCCCAGCCAGAGGCGTGGGTTCTGCTGGGAATGGGTGGAAGTGGGAGAAATAAATGCTGATTCTTAGATACTGAGCCCTGAGGGTTCAGCTTGTATGCAGTGGGGGACTAAGTCTAGTCTGTTCTTTCAGAGCTGTAATAATAAAACTTCTCTAACATTAATATCACAAAGTTAAAATTCGAAGTAAAGCAGTACAGAGACAGGAAGCCGCTTACATAATTCCATAGTTATGTAAAGAGAACCTGGACTTCTTTGCAGGGAAGGAGGGGGTCGCTGTTTTGTTTTTTTGTTTATGTTTCTCAAATGATATTTTTAAAAGGAAGGCAGAATTTAGGCCAGCACACAGCTGCGGTATTGAATGACAGTAAGGACCAGTTATACTAAAGTGCTTGTTTTTCAGATTGCCAAACCTGTGTACAGAAGTTCTGAATAGTAGATAAAATACCAGTTTCTACACTAAGCAAAACTGTTTTCATGGGGGCGAAAATTGAGTTTAATTTTGGTATTAGAACATAATTCTAAAATGTAATATCGGTTGGATTAGAGCTGTATGGTTTTCAAATTCACCCCTGTAGTAGGAAAGCCTACACATGAACACTTTTGAATGCATAAAAGTAAAAGAAACTTTCCTTACATTTTCTTTGAAAATACCATTCTATAGTTGATTTAAAAGATTAATTCATTCATCTCTTTCGGATGTTAATATTCTTTTCAGTGGTTGATTTTGAAATTTTATGATTTTATTACTCATTGAAATATAGCATAGTCTCCTTAGCAGACATGAGGTGGCAGTCATGGTGAACTCAAAACTAGTCTAACAGGCAGGAAACCGGAAGATATTCCTGAGGTTACAGTCTTCAGGAATGCCATGTAACTTAAAGAGATTGGGGATTGTTTGATTATTCTCTAAGAAAAATTTTCAGAGGGGTATGCCTGATGGTACTGTTTGCTTGCACAATGAAAACCCCCAAATATGCCTGCTTAACTTAATGTATCTGCTTATTTCTGTGTAAGTATTCCATTGTATATTTAAGCCGTATTAGGAAATTTTAAAGGAGATATTTTTAGTAACACTTATTACATACTTTACAGGAACTCCAGAGTAAAAATTAGATGATACACTTCAGCTAACAAGGTTTCAGTTAATAATACATTTCTAACCAATATGATCTACATTTCTTCAGCTTGGTACACTGTGCTGTATTAGCTGGCAACGTCCATGTAGAGCATACATTGCTTAGTTAAGCAAATATTTCAAAGTCATAGTTAGGATCAGTTATTCTGACTGTTACAGTATTTTACAAATTTTACAAGAGTTCATATATAAGAACTTGCCTTCCGTCAGGATAGAGTTATACCAAATACCCTGTTACTTGATCACTTGATGGCTTTATTTTTAAAAATCACCACAGTCTTGCAAGAAGCTTAACAGGAAAATTACTTTAAAATCATCTCTACTTTTAGTGTGTCTTAGCATAAACTTGCAATATCTTTGTGACCCAAGTTCTTTGGAGCAGTGTGATAGTGAGCATACCCGTCGATTTACAGTTAACATGGTTAGATCCTAAAAGATTCAGATTTTTCTTTTTTAGATTCTTATAATGTCATTTCTTTTAAGATAGATATATTTTTCCCTTAAGTATCTTTTGTCTTGGATAATTGACATCGAAAGGAATAGAAATACCTTTCTGTTTCCCATGACTCTGATAGGACTTATTTAGTGTAAAAATCTAGTCTTTCAGTTTTGTGAGATTGAATATTTTTTGAATTCTTATACTAAAGCATACGTGTTAAATTGCCTTTTGACTTTGGTATTGAAAATGTATAATCATGTTTTCTGATCCCACTTTTCCTTTATGGTTGGAGTTGGTGGTTTTTTTTCAATTTTGAAATTTTTTATTTTATATTGACATATAGCTGTTTAATAATGTTGTGATAGTTTCAGGTGGACAGCAAAAGGACTCAGCCATACATATACATGTGTCCATTCTCCTGGAGTTGGGATTTTAAAAACTACATTTAACAGTCTACTTTTGGGCTGTAAAACTTCATTCAGAGTCATAAGTAATGTACCTCCCTTCCCACCAGAATATCTATATGTGCAAAATATCTGTTTTAGCTATTAATGTAACATCTAACAAATGATATTACTGCCTTGGAAGGAACATTTTCTCTGCCCTTTAAAAGACCCTTAATATTTTTGCATTCCTTAATATTTAAAAGTTCTCCTTGGAAATACATTAATGTTTTCCATCTTAAAAATAATACATTGCATTTCTGGCTTGTGTTTTAACAGTTTTTACTGGAAGGACTCAATATTTCACTATGTTGACATTCTTATAATATTAATATAAGCTTTTAACTGTTGAACGTAGGAAATATGCACAATTAGATTTGACTAGTTATAAATCTCTAATATTATTCTAAGATATGATGTCATCCTAACCATTCTTAAGAATTTCTGGATATTGTTTTTATTTTGTTTTCATCAGATGTGGTACTGCCATAGATTTTCTTTTCTTTTTTTTTGGTGACTTGCTTTTCCTTTATTTGAGAACAGATTTTTTGATTTATATCTTTGAATTATTTAGCTAACATAATTCTGCTAAGAGGCTGCCTTCTATTAAGAGACAAATGCAATCAGGAATGCACAATTAAGAGTTTTTCATGCTAGTTTTATTGTCTTTGTGGTATTACATAGTGTTTAAAAAGCATTTTCTTGGGAAAAACAAATCAAGGAAGTGATTTCCTTGCTGGTCTTATCAGTGCAGTTTGTGGCAATGAGGAAATCCTTTAAGGTATTTGAACAGTTTTTAGGGTGCAGGGCATATGAAAAGTGGGCTTCCCTGGTGGCTCAGATGGTAAAGAATCTGCCTGCAATACGAGAGGCCTGACTTTGATCCCTGGTTGGGAAGATTGTCTGGAGAAGGGAATGGCAACTCACTCCAGTATTCTTGCCAGGAAAGTCCCATGGCCAGAAGAGCCTGGCAGACTACAGTCCATGGGGTTGCAAAGAATCGGACATGACTGAGTGACTAACACTTTCACTTATTACACATAAAAATGTATTCATTGACATTATTTTTTTTGTGAAATTAGAGATTATTTCTAGAAGGAGAGAAATCTGTAAGTTATCCAGATATTCTGTTTGGTGTAAAGTGCTTCTTAAATTACTCCTATTTGCCCAGTGCCATGAAAAGTCATTGCCACAATCCTGAACAGACTCAAGCAGGAGAAACTCATGTTCATAATATGCCCAGGAAGAGTGGTCTTCTGAACTGCTGTGATACTGTGGTATCAGAGAGAGCACTATAGTTTTCAGAGAAGGCTTATTATTTCTAAAAGAACAGAAAATGTTCCATTTTATGCTATTCCCTCATTATTAATTTTTGAATAATACTTAAAGAGTCCCATTACTTATTTTGTTTCCATTATGGTTGACATTTTATACATCAACAATCTTAGAGATGTATTTTTTACTTATTTTTGGTTGCGCTGGATCTTTGTTGCTTTGCACAGGTTTTCTTCAGTTGCAGTGAGCGGGGTCTGTTCTCTCGTCACACCGTGTAAGCGTCTCACTGAGGTGGCTTTTCTCATCGCAGAGCACAGGCTCCAGGCTTTAGCAGTTGCAGCACCCGGGCTCAGTAGTTGTGGCTCACGCGCTTAGTTGCTCTGTGGCATGTGAAATCTTCCCAGACCAGGGATGGAACCTGTGTCCTCTGCTTTGGCAGGTGGATTCTTAAACACTGTACCACCAGGGAAATCCTGGACTTACTATTTAAATATTAAATTTATATTAAGATGAATTGGTTAAAAGATGTTAGGAAAAAGCTGGAGAAATGAAAACATCATTGAGACATTAGGAAATAAGGATTTAAAGTTTAATATTAACATTAAGAAAAATATTGTTTAGTTTTATGAAATAGTCCTAATATTTCCTGAGAATGAGGAATAAGTGGAATTACTTTGGGAACAGTTAACATAGTTTCAGAGTGACCAGTTCTTGTCTTGTGATCAAGTAGTTGCCCTCAATACAAGTTTGGCTCTCCTTGAGACTAGATTTGATTTAGGTTGTACCTGAATGGTTTAGTGGTTTCCCCCACTTTCATCAATTTAGGCTGAAGTTGGCAATAAGGAGTTCATGATCTGAGCCACACCCACTCCAGTGTTCTTGCCTGGAGAACCCCAGGGACAGGGGAGCCTAGTGGGCTGCCGTCTGTGGGGTCGCACAGAGTCGGACACGACAGAAGTGACTTAGCAGCAGCAAATCTGAGCCACAGTCAGCTCCCGGTCTTGTTTTTGCTGACTGTATAGAGGTTCTCCATCTTTGGCTGAAAAGAATATAATCAATCTGATTTCAATGTTGGCCATCTGCTGATGTCCATATGTAGAGTCTTCTCTTGTGTTGTTGGAAGAGGGTGTTTGCTATGACCAGTGTGTTCTCTTGGCAAAACTCTATTAGCCTTGGCCCTGCTTCATTCTGTACTCCAGGGCCGAATTTGCCTGTTACTCCAGGTGTTTTCCTAACTTCCTACTTTTGCATTCCAGTCCCCTGTAATGAAAAGGACATCTTTTTTGGGTGTTAGTTCTAAAAGATTTTGTAGGTCTTCATAGAATCATTCACCTTCAGCTTCTTCAGTGTTACTGGTTGGGGCATAGACTTGGATTACCAATATTGAATGGTTTGCACTGGAGACAAACAGAAATCATTCTGTCATTTTTGAGATTGCATCCAAGTACTGCATTTCAGACTCTTTTGTTGACTGTAATGGCTACTCCATTTCTTCTGAGGGATTCCTGCCCGCAGTAGTAGATATAATGGTCATCTGAGTTAAATTCACCCATTCCAGTCCATTTTAGTTTGCTGATTCATAGAATGTCGATGTTTACTCTTGCCATCTCCTGTTTGGCCACTTCCAATTTGCCTTGATTCATGGACCTGACATTCCAGGTTCCTATGCAATATTGCTCTTTACAGCATCGGCCCTTGCTTCTTTCACCAGTCACATATACAATCGGGTGTTATTTTTGCTTTGGCACCATCCCTTTATTCTTTTTTAACTTATTTATCCACTGATCCATTCAGTGGATTTCTCCACTAAATCCATTAAGTTATTTCTCTACTAAACCATTCAGGTTGACCTAAGTCAAATCTCTTATGATTATACAGTGCAAGTGACAAATAGATATAAAGAACTAGATCTGATAGATGGAGTGCCTGATGAACTATGGACAGAGGTTCGTGACATTGTACAGGAGACAGGGATCAAAACCATCCCCAGGAAAAAGAAATACAAAAAAGCAAGATGGCTGTCTGAGGAGGCCTTACAAATAGCTATGAAAAGAAGAGAAGTGAAAAGCAAAGGAGAAAAGGAAAGATATATTCATTTGAATTCAGAGTTCCAAAGAATAGCAAGGAGACATAAGAAAGCCTATCTCAGCGATCAATATAAAGAAATAGAGGAAAACAATAGAATGGGAAAGACTAGAGATCTCTTCAAGAAAATTAGAGATACCAAGGGAACATTTCATGCAAAGATGGGCTTAATAAAGGACAGAAATGATTTGGACCTAAGAGAAGCAGAAGATATTATTAAGAGGTGGCAAGAATACACAGAAGAACTATACAAAAAAGATCTTCACGACCCAGTTAATCACGATGGTGTGATCACTCACCTAGAGCCAGACATCTTGGAATGTGAAGTCAAGTGGGCCTTAGGAAGCATCACTACAAACAAAGCTTAGTGGAGGTGATGGAATTCCAGTTGAGCTCTTTCAAATCCTGAAAGATGATGCTGTGAAAGTGCTGCACTCAATATGCCAGCAAATTTGAAAACTCAGCAGTGGCCACAGGACTGGAAAAGGTCAGTTTTTATTCTAGTCTCAAAGAAAGACAATGCCAAAGAATGCTCAAACTACTGCACAATTGCACTCATCTCACATGCTAGTAAAGTAGTGCTCAAAATTCTCCAGGCCAGACTTCAGCAATATGAGAACTGTGAACTTCCAGATGTTCAAGCTGGCTTTAGAAAAGGCAGAGGAACCAGAGATCAAATTGTCAACATCCACTGGATCATCGAAAAAGCAAGAGAGTTCCAGAAAAACATCTATTTCTGCTTTATTGGCTATGCCAAAGCCTCTGACTGTGTGGATCACAATAAACTGTGGAAAATTCTGAAAGAGATGGCAGTACCGGACCACCTGAACTTCCTCTTGAGAAATCTGTATGCAGGTCAGGAAGCAACAGTTAGAACTGGACATGGAACAACAGACTGGCTCCAAATAGGAAAAGGAGTACGTCAAGGCTGTATATTGTCACCCTGGTTATTTAACTTATATGCAGAGTATATCATGAGAAACGCTGGACTGGAAGAAGCCCAAGCTGGAATCAAGATTGCCGGGAGAAATCTCAATAACCTCAGATATGCAGATGACACCACCCTTATGGCAGAAAGTGAAGAGGAACTAAAGAGCCTCTTGATGAAAGTGAAAAAGGAGAGTGAAAAAATTGGCTTAAAGCTCAATATTCAGAAAACTAAGATCATAGCATCTGGTCCCATCACCTCATGGTAAATAGATGGGGAAAAAGTGGAAACAGTGAGAGACTTTATTTTTCTGGGCTCCCAAATCACTGCAGAAGGTGACTGTAGCCATGAAATTAAAAGACACTTACTCCTTGGAAGGAAAGTTATGACCAACCTAGATAGTATATTCAAAAGCAGAGACATTACTTTGCCAACAAAGGTCCATCTAGTCAAGGCTATGGTTTTTCCAGTGGTTATATATGGATGTGAGAGTTGGACTGTGAAGAAAGCTGAGTGCCAAAGAATTGATGCTTTTGAACTGTGGTGTTGGAGAAGATTCTTGAGAGTCCATTGGACTGCAAGGAGATCCAGCCAGTCCATCCTAAAGTAGATCAGTCCTGGGTGTTCATTTCGAAGCTGAAACTCCAGTACTTTGGCCATCTGATGAAGAGCTGACTCATTTGAAAAGACCCTGATGCTGGGAAAGATTGAAGGCAGGAGGAGAAGGGGACAACAGAGGATAAGATGGTTGGATGGCATCACCGACTCGATGGACATGAGTTTGGGTAGGCTCTGGGAGTAGGTGATAGACAGGGAGGCCTGCGTGCTGCAGCTCAAGGGGTCACAAAGAGTTGGACATGACTGAGCGACTGAACTGAGCTGAGAATAGATATTTTCCTTAAGAGATCTTGTGAATGTCTCTTTCCTTTCCTGCCTTATCCTTATCATTCCATTTAATATTCCCTTCAAATGGCCCCATTGTTCTGATGGAGCAATGTCAAAGCATCTGATACCATGGAGGAAAAAAGTACGGCATATAGCAGATATATGTAATGGCTTGGTAGGCCTCCAATATTAGATCTGAGAACAGATTTATGGTAGAATTGGTCTCTTTTAAGTCATGTGTGACACTCTGTGCCCAAAGATTGCTGATTTTTGAAGTTGAGTTAACAACATGTGCTAAATTTGATACTTGTTGCAGTCAGTGTGTATTTTTTGTCAGTGCATTTTATACACATTGTACACTTGGGGACATTTTTTTTAACTATAGTAGAATAATATTGCCATAATATAAAATATTGTGGCATAAATATAAAGATTATTAAGATTTTTAGGTTATAATTTACACTGAAGAGTTATTAAAAAGACCCTTTTAAAGCTTACTTCTATAAATTTATTAATCAGATCCCTGCCTCTGTCCTTTGCCTCTCTCTGTTCAACATGCCACCACTGTGCATCCAGTAAAGCTTTTTTATTTTATTTTTTGTTTTAACAGTGATGGATGTGATTTATTGATAAACTGATTACTAATAAAAGTAAGTTTTATACTAACTTCCTTACAATTCAAGTAGGTCACAGAATGAAGAAAACAAAGCAAATCCTCAGTCCTTAACCTCTAAATGTTACATTTCCTTCCAGCTTACCTGAATATACAAATATATGAATGACTGTGTATGGAGCTATACCATTAAATTTACTTGAGTAGTGTTATTTTTTTCTTACTTAAATGTTTACTTATCTAATTAAAAAAATTAAAGAACCATCAGTTTGAAATTAGAGCAGTTAACACAAAAAGGCAACAAACTAAAAAAAAATCAAATGGCTAAAAATAACTCAGTTATAAAGTACAATTTACAGTATCATTTATCTCAGTAAAAGAAACAAAACCACTAAATGTCTTTCCTTCTAGATAAGACTGTTTTCTCTGCAGAAAGGAAAAAAAAAAGCAACTAATGATTTGCAACTATAATCCAATATAACTGTTATTTACCCCAGCAGCATCTAAAAATACATGAACCACACAGCACAAAAATCTCCCTTTAGAAAATTATTGTATTAGTTAAGCTGTTTATTCTTGCTGTGAAGTTAGTTTCATTTGTATAGGCCACAAAAGTTTAATTGGCACATTTTACTTAAGAATAAGACAAAGTAAGTCATTCTTCTTTTTAAAAATTATGGAATATTCCATTTTCAAAGAACAATCCCAGATACTTTGTTCATTATATCAATGTTCTACCATAAGCAGTCAGGCTTTTTAAATGATCACTAAGTATTCAAATACCTGAAGTTTATCAATACTGTGTAAACTGTTAACTTCTTTTGAAGACTTATGTACATTTATAATATGATACAGTTTCGTACTGAAGAATTTTTTTTAAGATAACCTACAGTACATATAGTTAATTTGCCTCACAGAACTTAGAGATACAGTATAAACATTTAAGAACCACAACAGAGTCCACTGTGGTTCAAACTTGAATGGATATTTTCTTGAACCTAGTACAGAGGTTACTGGCTCAAGACCATATTCCAGAGTGACGTCAGCATAGGATTCTCTTGTAAGACTCTACTTCTTTAAAAAAGAGCACACTTGGTTATGTTGTTGTTACTCAGTCGCTAAGTCACGTCCAACTCTTCTGCGACCCTTTGGACTGTTGCCCACCAGGCTCCTCTGTCCATGGGATTTCCCAGGCAAGAATACTGGAGTGGGTTATCGTTTCCTTCTCCAACAGATCTGCCCAACCCAGGGATTGAAAGTGCATCTCCTGCAATGGCAGGTGGATTCCTTATCACTGAGCCACCAGGGAAGCCCTACACTTGGTTATACATGGCTTTTTAGCCTTGAGCTAAATCCTTCGAAGTTAGTATATGGAGATGTGTGCATTCTCTGAGCACCGTTCCCCAGTCAAAGTTAGCCATGTGGAGATGTGTACATTCTCTGAGCACGTTCCCCAATCAAAGTTAGTCATGTGGAGATGTGTACATTCTCTGAGCAGTTCACCAATCAAAGTTAGTCATGTGGAGATGTGTACATTCTCTGAGCACATTCCCCAATCAAAGTTAGTCATGTGGAGATGTGTGCCTTCTCTGAGCACGTTCCCCAATCAAAGTTAGTCATGTAGAGATGTGTGCCTTCTCTGAATACATTCCCCAATCAAAGTTAGTCATGTGGAGATGTGTACATTGTCTGAGCAGTTTCCCAATCAAAGTTAGTCATGTGGAGATGTGTACATTCTCTGAGCGCTGTTTCCCAATCGAAGTTAGTCATGTGGAGATGTGTACATTCTCTGATCACGTTTACCAATCAAAGTTAGTCATGTGGAGATGTATGCCTTCTCTGAACATGTTCCCCAGTCAAAGTTAGTCATGTGGAGATGTGTACATTCTCTGAGCAGTTCCCCAATCGAAGTTAGTCATGTGGAGATGTTTACATTCTCTGAGCACTGTTTCTGAATCAAAGTTAGTCATGTGCAGATGTGTGCCTTCTCTGAGCACGTTCCCCAATCAAAGTTAGTCATGTGAAGTTGTGTACATTGAGCAGTTTCCCAATCGAAGTTAGTCATGTGGAGATGTGTACATTCTCTGAGCGCTGTTTCCCAATCGAAGTTAGTCATGTGGAGATGTGTACATTCTCTGATCACGTTTACCAATCAAAGTTAGTCATGTGGGGATGTGGGCATTTTCTGAGCAGTTCCCCAATCACAGTTAGTCATGTGGAGATGTGTACATTCTCTGAGCACTGTTTAGACAGTCTTTGGTTTTCTAGCTCTGATGGAGATCTCAAAGGCGCTCAGAAGTCCGTGTGCTTACACTCAGACCAGGATGAACTTTATGAATGCCACTTTCCTCCGTTAGTGACAGGCCACAGATTCCAAAGTGTACATGCAAGCATCTAAATGATTATCTGGCCACTTGACAAATCCCCCTATGAATTAATCTTGAGTTGATGAGATGTAGTTTTTGTTTACCTCAAAGTTCAGTTCAGTTGCTCAGTCGTGTCTGACTCTGCGACCCCATGAATCGCAGCACGCCAGGCCTCCCTGTCCATCAACAACTCCCAGAGTTCACTCAGACTCAGCGTCCATTGAGTCAGTGATGCCATCCAGCCATCTCATCCTCTGTCGTCCCCTTCTCCTCGTGCCCCCAGTCCCTGTCAGCATCAGGGTCTTTTCCAATGAGTCAACTCTTCGCATGAGGTGGCCAAAGTACTGGAGTTTCAGCTTCAGCATCATTCCCTCCAAAGAAATCCTAGGGCTAATCTCCTTCAGAATGGAAATTTAGAGTTGAGTTGCTCCCGCTCAAAAATAAATAATAATAGGTATCTTCATATCAGGTAGCCAAAGTAATGGAGCTTCAGCTTCAGATTCAGTTCTTCCAATGAATATTAAGGTTTGATTTCTTTTAGAATTGACTGGTTTGATCTCCTTGCAGTCCAAGAGACTTGCAAGAGCCTTCTCCAACATCACAGTCCAAAAGCATCAATGCTTCGGTGCTCAGCTTTCTTTATAGTCCAACTCTTATATCTGTACATAACTACTGGAAAAACCATACCTTTACTATAGAGACCTTTGTCAGCAAAGAAATGTCTCTGCTTTTCAATATACTGTCTAGGCTTGTCATACGTTTTCTTCCAAAGAGCAAGTGTCTTTTAATTTCATGACTGCAGTCACCATCTGCAGTGATTTTGGAGCCCAAGAAAATAAAGTCTGTCACTGTTTCCACTGTTTCCCCATCTATTTGCCATGAAGTGATAGGACCAGAAACCATGATTTTCGTTTTTTGAATTTTGAGTTTTAAGCCAGCTTTTTCACTCTCCTCTTTCACTTTCATCAAGAGGCTTTTTAGTTCCTCTTCACTTTCTGCCATTAGCGTGGCATCATCTGCATATCTGAGGTTATTGATATTTCTTCGGCAATCTTAATTCCAGCTTCTGCTTCATCCAGCCTGGCATTTTGCATGGTATACTCTGCATATAAGTTAAATAAGCAGGATGACAATATTCAGCCTTGATGTACTCCTTTCACAATTTTGAACCAGTCTGTTGTTCCATGTCCAGTTCTAACTGTTGCTTCCTGACCTGCATACAGATTTCTCAGGAGGCAAGTAAGGTGGTCTGGTATTCCCTTCTCTAATAATTTTCCACAGTTTGTGGTAATCGACACAGTTGAAGGCTTTGGTGTAGTCAGTGAAGCAGAAGTATATTTTTTCTGGAACTCTCTTGCTTTTTCTATGATTCAGCAGATGTTGGCAATTTGATCTCTGGTTCCTCTGCCTTTTGTAAATCCAGCTTGAACACCTGAAAGTTCTCGGTTCACATATTACTGAAGCCTGGGTATACAAATTACATGTCATTTTTACTGCCTTCAGGTATGCACAAAAACTTTCATCTTTTAGCTGAAGGGTTCTCTCACCTTCCAAGCAAGCATCTTTATTTACTCAGCTTAAGTCAATCTCCAAGAATAACTAGGAATGAAAGGTCAATGTAGGTCATTGCTGTGTGGCCACTATCGTGAGGGTGAACTGTTCAAGGATTCTTTGATGGATTGAATGAATACCCAGATATGAAGAACCTCAGAAACCATGGTGATTTAGATTTGATCTGTCTCTGTGGGAAAGACCTGCAGGGAGTAAATCCAGTCAATTATATCATCCTTGTTCACCACATGCAAGGAGTCCAAAGTTTCAAGCATGGAGAGCACAAAAAATGCAATAGTCAGTTGCTCACCCCAGCCCTTGCACCTTAGCTCATGGAAGCGTGGGTGACCACAGGCTGGCAGGGAGTGGAGACAGTGCCAGGTGGGTGGCTGTGTAGCCCCCCTGAGGGTGCTGCCCGGCTCCACAGTGCCTTTCCACAGGACCAGCCTATGTCGCACACTCACTGTGGCCACCAGTTACCTCCTGCAGGCAGCGCTGGAAGAACTGCACGTGTTGGCCCATAGGAGATCCAGCCGCTCATCCTCCATGGCTGCCATGCTGCTGCCAGTAAAGCTTTTTTAAAGTAACATAATTCTATAGATACATGTTTCAGCTGTGGTTAGTTGGAAAGGGGTTAAAAATATGTCTGAAAAATTAAAGTTGGTAGAATATTATAACTTCAAAAATTGGATATTCAAAAAGGGGTATATATTAATAAAACCTGTACCGTGAATACAGCATAGTGTTAGTTTTGGAAGTTTGTGAAAATTGTTTAGTTAATGTCAATGAAAATTGAGTTAAGTCAGGCCTCCACTTCCAGGAATGTTACTTCATGATATTTTGATCTTCAGAGTGAACTCTTAAAAGAACTGGTAAAGAGAGATCCAGACTCCTTCCCTGTGGTTTTCAGAACTTCCTTTCCCTTATTTTCTTGTTTTATCTATTGTTGTTGTTCAGTCCCCCCAGTTGTGTCCCTCTTTGTAACCCTGTGAATTGCAGCACGCCAGACTTCCCTGTCCTTCTCTGCCTCCCAGAGTTTGCTCAGACTTGTGTCCATTGAGTTGATGATGCCATCCAGTTATCTCATTTTCTGTCAGCCCCTTCTCCTGCCCTCAGTCTTCCCCAGCATCAAGGTCTTTGCCCATGAGTCTGCTGTTTGCATCAGGTGGCCATAGTATTGAAGTTTCAGCTTCAGCATCAGTCCTTCCAATGAATGTTCAGGGTTGACCTTTTTTAGGATTGACTGGTTTGATCTTGTTGCTGTCCAAGGGACTCTCAAGAGTCTTCTCCAGCACCACAGTTTGAAAGCATCAATTCTTTGGCACTCAGCCTTCTTTATGGTCCAACTCTCACATCTGTACATGACTACTAGAAAAACCATAGCTTTGACTATATACACCTTTGTTGGCAAAGTGATATCTCTGTTTTTAAATATGCTGTTTAGGTTTGTTGTACCTTTTCTTCCCAGGAGCAAGCGTCTTTTTTTTTTTTTTTTAAATAAAGTTTTATTTATTTATTTGGCTGCTCTGGGTCTTAGTTTAGCATGTGGGATCTAGCTCCCTGACCAGGGATTGAACCTGGGCCCCCTGCACTGGGAGCTCAGAGTCCTAGCCACTGGACCACCAGGGAAGTTCCAGCAAGCGTCTTTTAATTTCTTGGCTGCAGTCACCATCCACAGTGATTTGGAGCCCAAGAAAGTAAAGTCTGTTACTGTTTCTATTTTTTCCCCATCTATTTGCCATGAAATGATGGAACCAGAGGCCATGATCTTCATTTTTTGAATGTTGAATTTTCACCCTTATCCAGAGGCTCTTTAGTTCCTCTTCATTTTCTGCCATTAGGGTGATATCATCTGCATATCTGAAGGTGAAGGTGAAAGTTGCTCAGTCGTGTGTGACCCCATGGACTGTAGCCTGCCTATCTCCTCTGTCCATGGAATTCTCCAGGCCAGAATACTGGAGTTGGTAGCCATTCCCTTCTCCAGGGGACCTTCCCAACCTACGGATGGAACCCAGGTCTCCCACATCGCAGGTGAATTCTTTCCTCTTTACCATCTGAGCCACCAGGGAAGCCCAGCGTATCTGAGGTTATTGATGTTTCTCCTGGCAGTCTTGATTCCACCTTGTGATTCATCTAGCCTGGCATTTCTCATGATGTATTCTGCATATAAGTTAAATAAGCAGGGTGACAGTATATAGCCTTGACATACTCCTTTCCCAACTTGGAACCAGTCTGTTCCATGTCTGGTTCTAACTTTGCTTCTTGACTTGCATACAGGTTTCTCAGGAGGCAGGTAAGGTGGTCTGGTATTCCCATCTGTTTAGAATTTTCCACAGTTTTTTGTGATCCACACAAAGTTGTTAGTGTAGTCAATGAAACACAAATAGATATTTTTCTGGAATTCCCTTCCCTTGTTTTTTCTATGATCTGACAGATGTTGGCAATTTGATTTCTGGTTCCTCTACCTTTTCTAAATCCAGCTTGTACATCTGGAAGGTCTCAGTTCATATACTGATGAAGCCTGGCTTGAATGATTTTGAGCATTACCTTGCTAGCCTGTGAATGAGCCCTATAATGTGGAAGTTTGAACATTCTTTGACATTGTCCTTCGTTGGGATTGTAGTGAAAACTGAGCATTTCCATGTTGTCACTGCTGAGTTTTCCAAATCTGCTGGCATATTGATCTTCTTTGTATAGTACTTCTGTGTATTCTTTTTTTTTCTTTAATTAATTTTTATTTTTTAGTTTGTTTTGCTTTACAATACTGTATTCGTTTTGCTACACATCGACATGAATCCTGTGTATTCTTTCCATCTCTTCTTGATCTCTTCTGCTTCTATTAAATCTTTACTGCTGCTGTCCTTTATTGTGCCCATCTTTGGATGAAATGTTCCTTTGATATTTCCAATTTTCTTGAAGAGATCCATTGTTTTCCTCTATTTCTTTGCATTGTTCACTGAAGAAGGCCTTCTTGTCTATCCTTGCTATTCTCTGGAACTCTGCATTTAGTTGTGTATACCTTACCCTTTCTCCCTTGCTTTCAATTCTCTCCTTTCTTCAGCTATTTGTAAAGCCTCCTTTGGAAGGGTTTCCAAATTTGGAAAACCCAGTAGTGGCCACAGGACTGAAAAGGTCCATCCTCATCCCAGTTCCCAAGAAGGGCAGTACTAAAGAATGTTTAAACCTCCAGACAGTTTCACTCATCTCCCATGCCAGTAAGGTTATGCTCAAAATGCTGCATGCTAGGTTTCAGCATTATGTGAACTGAGAACTTCCAGATGTCCACGTTGGGTTTAGATAAGGCAGAGGAACCAGGTGTCAAGATTGCCTACATTGGCTGAATCATAGAGAAAGCAAGGGAATTCCTGAATAACATCTACCTCTTGTTTCATCAACTATGCTAAAAGCCTTTGACTATGTGGATCATAGCAAACTGTAGAAAACTCTTAAAGAGATGGGAATACCAGATCATCTTACCTTTCTCCTGAGAAACCTGTATGCCGGACAAGAAGCAACAGTTAGAACCTTGTATGGAACAGCTGGTTCAGGATTGAGAAAGGAGTACAAGGCTGTTTATTGTCACCTGTTTATTTAACTTGTACACAGAGCACATCATGAGAAATGCCAGACTAGATGAGTTACAAGCTGGAATCAAGTTTGCTAGGAGAAATACCAACAACCTCAGTTATACAAGTTCTAATGGTAGAAAGCAAAGAGGATCTGAAGAGGCTCCTGATGAAAGTGAAAGAGGAGAGTGAAAGAGCTGGCTTAAACCTCAATATTAAATCTAAGATCACGACATCCAGTCCCATCACTTGATGGCAAATAGAAGAGGGAAAAGGCAGAAGCAGTAACAGATTTCCTCTTATTGGGCTTTAAAATCACTGCATATGGTGACTGAAGTGAAGTTCAGTTGTTCAGTTGTGTCTAACTCTTTGCGACCCCATGGACTGTAGCCTGCCAGGTTCCTCCGTCCATGGGATTTTCCAGGCAAGAATACTGGAGTGGGTTGCCATTTCCTTCTCCAGGGGATCTTCTCAACCCAGGGATCAAATCCGGGTCTCCTGCATATGGTGACTGCAGTCATGAAATTAGACGATGTCTGATTCTTGGCAGGAAAGATATGACAAGCCTAGGCAGCATGTTAAAAAGCAAAGACGTCACTTTGCCGACAACATCCATATAGTCAAGGCTCTGGTCTTTCCAGTAGTCACGTATAGTTGTGAGAGCTGGACCATAAAGAAGGCTCAGCACCGAAGAATTTATGCTTTCAAACTGTAGTGCAGGAGAAGACTCTTGAGAGTCCCTTGAACTGCAAGGAGATCAAACCAGTCAATCCTAAAGGAAATCAGGCCCGAATATTCATTAGAAGGACTGATACTGAAGCTGAAGCTCCAATACTTTGGCCACCTGATGCAAAGAGCTGACTCATTGGAAAAGACCTTGATACTGGGAAAGATTGAAGGCAGAAGGACAAGAGGGTGACAGTGGATGAGATGGCTGGATGGCATCACCAGTGCAATGGACATGAACTTGGGCAAACTCCAGGAGATGCTGAGGGATAAGGAAACCTGGCATGCTGCAGTCTATGGGGTCACAAAGAGTAGACATGACTTGGCTGCTGAACAACATTCACATTATCTGCTTCCTGACTGAGCTTTGAAAATTCTTATCTTCCAAAGAATTTGTCTGTTTTATCTGAGTGTCTAAACTTATTGAGAAAAAGTTGTTCATAATATTCTCTTACGACTTAACACCTGTAAGAACCTTTAATGATATCACCTTTCTCATTCATTATATTGTTAATTTATAACATTTATTTCCTTTAATCTGGCAAAAGATTTATCATTAATGGTATTTTCAGAGTTAAGAATTGTTTTCACTAATTTTTATGTTTCATGTTTCATTGACTTCCATCTAATCTTTGTTATTTACTTTCACCTACTTACTTGAGGTTTAATGTGTTCTTGTTTCTTAAGGTGAAAATGAAAGTCACTAATTTAAGACTTTTCTTCTTTTCTAATATTGATGTTTAATAGTATACATGTAGCATCCCACAAATTTTGAAATGTTTTTATTTTCATTCAGTTATAAGTACTTTGTAATTTTCCTTTTGATTACTTCTTTGACATGAGCTATTTGGATGACATGTATTATTTAGTTTCTAAATATTTGAGGATTTTCTAGATTTCTGTTTTTGATTTCTAAATTTAATTCCATTGTGTTCACAAAACCCTACTTTGCATGGATTAAATCCTTTAAATTTATTGACTTCATCATGGTCAAGAATATGGTCCACCTTAGTAGTAAATATTCCATGTGGACCTGAAAATACACATTCTGATATTGTTGGATGGAATGTTCTATAATTGTTAGTTAGATAAAGATAGTTGATACTGTCTTTCAAATCTATATCCTTAACTGATTTTCTGTTTTATCAATTACTGCAAAAAGGGCATGGGAATATGTTCAATGATCTTTTTAAAGGATTTAAGCAATGAAAAAAAAATAAGTTGTACATATTTACCCATGCAGTTACCATGTCTGGTACTCTTTGTTCCTCTGTTAGAGCCATATTTCCATTTGGCATTATTGGTTCCTATCAGACTTCCTTTACCATTTCTTATGTGTGTATCTGCCTGTGATAAATTCTTTCAGCTTTTTTATTTCTGGAAAAGTCTTTATTTCTCCTTCATATTTTGAAAGATATTTTAGCTGGGTATTTTTCATATAGTAGATGTTGAAGATGTTTAAAGATGTTGCTTCACTGTCTTCCTCCTTGAGTGGCTTCCAGTGAGAAAGTATCCTGGTTCCTCTGTATATTAGCATTCTTTTTTCTGGCAGCTTTTAAGATTTTCTGTTTATCAGTAGTTTTGAACAATTTGATTATATTTGGTAAATTTCTTCATGCTTATAGTGTTTGAGGTTTGTTGAGCTCTCAGATCTGTTGCTTTATAATTTTAATCAAATTTGGAAACATTTCATTTGCTATTTCTTCATCATTCTTTCTGTCCACTGTCCCCTGTCCCATGTCTCCACTGCATGTTTTTGAGGACCCCACTTACAAATATATTCAGCAAGAGATCCTTCTTTAAGAATTTTCCATATCTTCTTTCTCCTATCTCTTGCTCGAATCCCATCTCAGATGAGATATACTTCCTCCTATGCCAAACTGTACCTTTACCTGGACTTCTGGTCCCATTCACCTATCATTGCTTGGACCTCTCTTCCAGTAATCATATGTCCAGTTTCTTTGTCCCTATTGCTTCCTTGCCTAAAACCCAAACAAACTCAATAAAAGAAAACACAGTAAAACCTCTCTTGCTCTTACCAGCCCATTAAGGTACATTCCTTCCACTCCTCCTCATAACTGAACTTCTTCAAAGTGTAATCTACTTATTGTCTCCACTTTCTCATCTCCCACAGGGCCATGACAATCATATCTATCTTTATTGATTTACTAAGCCTGCTTGTTTGTTTGTTTTTAAGCCTGCTTGTTTAAAAGCCCCCAATTATTTCTTCATCCTTTCTGACCATTGCAGGTATGTTTAGAGACTAGAATCTCCTTGAAATTATTCCCTTCCTTGGTTTCTGAGACACAGCATTCTCTGGATTCTCTTGTTACTTTTCGGCTTTATTTCACTGTTCACTTTCCTTTCTCACTAACTAGAAGTCAGCATTCCCTATGTTCTTCTCTTGGCTTTCTTCGCTTTCTGTTTGCTTCTTTATACCTCTGAGAACCATAAGCTCTCTGTTTATTCAATCACCACTTTGATGAAGCTGACATCCAATTTATAATATCCTGCTTCTGTCTTTCTAGAAGTTCAGACCTACACTCCACCCATCAGTATCTTGAACTCAACATGCCCCATAGCAAATCAATCATGTTTTCCCCCAAAACCAGACAGTCGACTTGTTGTCCTCAATTGTGTTGCATCTTCACAGTGCGAAGATTATACTGACATTTTCAGAAACATGGGCCCTGGGTACAAAAGCACAGCAGATATCTATGCAATGTATCTAATAGTTAAGAGGGACACCTTAGGCTGCAAAGGTCAGTGAATAAATCATTTACTCATAAATAACAACTGTAGTTGAGGGAGCAGATGGGATCTCCGAAGGGAAGTCTGTGGGAGTGAGACAAAGAGAAATACGAAGATTCAACATGGAAATAGAGGGTAGAAGAGGACAGTGTGAGGCCCTCTGAGGTCCTTTTATATAGTCAACTGTGCAGCTCTCCAAGGATAAGGCTAACACTGCTGGATGTGAGTGATCTTAAAATAAATGCCCCAAAAGGCACATGCCCATGTGTGTGCACAAACACACGTTATCAACTTCAATTCTATAAATATGGAATACCTGCTAAAGGAAAATAATTAAGACAGAGTTCCCCCACTGCCAGTGGATGGAATTCCAGCAGAGCTATTTAAAATCCTAAAAGATGACAATCTGAATACCCCATATCTATTTAAAAGTTGATTTGTTTGTTTTTTTTTTTTGGCCATGCCGTGTGGCTTGCACTGTCTTGAATCTAGGTCCTCGACAGTGAAAGCTCAAGAGTCCTACCCACTAGATTGCCAGGGAATTTCCCCAAAATTTAATTTTTACTTAAAAGCCTGCCCCAAAAGAAAACTTTAGGTCTGTATTAAACTGGGGCACTGGTGAATGCCTGAAACATTTAAGGAAGAAATACAAATTCTATACAATTTCCTTCAGAGA
The DNA here is from genome assembly GCA_006408695.1 of Aepyceros melampus. Classification (NCBI taxonomy): domain Eukaryota; kingdom Metazoa; phylum Chordata; class Mammalia; order Artiodactyla; family Bovidae; genus Aepyceros; species Aepyceros melampus. The sequence goes on from SJXQ01011433.1 coordinate 130,782, forward strand.
GTTGAGAGAATACTTTCTATTAATAATTCATGCTGGGGCTTCCCTTGTCACTCAGCTAGTAAAGAATCCACCTGCATTGTGGGAGACCTGGGTTCGATCCCTGGGTTGGGAACATCCCCTGGAGAAGGGAAAGGCTAGCCACTCCAGTATTCTGGCCTGGAGAATTCCATGGACTGTATAGTCCATGAGGTCACAAAGAGTCAGACACAACTGAGCGACTGAACTGAACTGAACTGCTTGTTTATGAAGAAAATCGGGTAAATGGGTTTAGAAAAATTTAGAAAAACAAGTTTAGAAAAATATAAGATCAATGTTCAAAAATCAGTTGTATTTCTATATACTAATAAAAATCAAATATTAGAGTTTTTTGAAAAAAATAGCATGATATATGGAATTCTTAGAAATATGACAAAAATTGGGAAAGATTTTTATGATGAACACTAGGAAACATTGTTGAGGGAAATTAACACCCTCCATAAATGGAGTGCTGTACCTTGTTTTGGGGCCAGAGAAAATATTGAGATGTTCTCCAAGTTGATCTATAGATTCAACACATTTTCAAAGAAAATATTTGCAGACTTTAAATGTTTTCTGTAGAAGTTGATAAGATTAATATGAAAAGATAACTTTTCACTTCACAAAACACTTTGAAAAAAGGACATTATGGGTTTGATTTCAAATTACAGTAATCAGAACAGTTATGTATTGGCACTAAGATACGTAGTTCAGTGGAATAGAATAGTGTCTAAAACTTGACCTACATATGTCTGGACAGTTAATTTGCAACAGAAGTACTAAGGCAAGTCAGCGAAGAAAGGATTATCTTTTAAGTAAATAGTCCTAGAGCAACTGGATATCCAGCTACCAGGGGAAAAAAAAATGAACATCAACTCATAACTTGTCCCATGTACGAAAGTTACCCAAGTAGATCACAGACCTAAGTGCATGACCTAAAACTATAAAACTCCTAGAAGGAACAGTAGAAGAAAATCTTTGGGGCTTTGCATTAAGCAAAGATTTCTTAGATAAGACACCAAGTAAAGATTTTTAAAAAGAACAGATTAGACTTTATCAAAATTTGAAACTTGTTCTCTTTGAAATAGTGTTGAGAGAATGAGAGAAGGCAAGTCACACTTAGAATATGTTTGCAAATCGTATATCTATGGTAAAGGACAAATTTGCAGAATATATAAAGAACTCTAGAAATTTAATACAGGCATTCCCCACTTTCAGAAGTTCGCTTTATGTGACTTTGCTTTTACAAAAGACCTATGTTAGTATAATGATTTCACAAACCAAGAGAAATCCAAAGAGGATTTTGGTTTTACAAAAGGTAAAAAGCAAAATAGCTTTCAAGTGTTCGTTTTACAGCAGTGATTATAGAGGCATCTCTCACCCTAACTACCATAACCAAGAGTGGCCTTGCCAAGCTCTTTACCCAGCTGCTGCTGCTGCTAAGTTGCTTCAGTCGTGTCCAACTCTGTGCGACCCCATAGATGGCAGCCCACCAGGCTCCCCCGTCCCTGGGATTCTCCAGGCAAGAACACTGGAGTAGGTTGCCATTTCCTTCTCCAATGCATGAAGGTGAAAAGTGAAAAGGAAGTTGCTCAGTCACGTCTGACTCTTAGCAACCCCATGGACTGCAGCCTACCAGGCTCCTCCGTCCATGGGATTTTCCAGGCAAGAGTACTGGAGTGGGGTGCCATTGCCTTCTCCAACCCAGGGACTACACTTAGCATATCAGCATCAAGCCATCACAGCTTTTTCTGTGTTTGTGAATATCTGTGATTTATCTTGATTTATATTGTGTGTGTGTTAGTAAACTGGTCCTAAAGTAATTACTGCCTCACTTTATACCATTTCAGTTTATAAACTGTTTCATAGGAGTGCTCTACTTTCAGATAGCAAGGGAAACTTGTAATAAAAAAGCAACCCAAGGGACTTCCGTGGCATTCCAGTGGTGAGGATTCTGTGCTTCCAATGCAGGGGTTTTGGGTCAATCCCGTATTGGGGAACTAAGATCCCACATGCTGGGTGGAGGGCCAAATAAGTAAATATAAAAGGAAAAAAAGCAACTGAATGTTAAAAAAAAAGGGGGGGGGGCAAAATATCTAAACAGATGCTTCACCAGTGAAGATACATAGATGACAAATAAGCATATGAAAATATGATTAACATCATTAGCCATTAGGAGAATGCAAACTAAAACCACAATGAAATACTATTACACACCCATTACTGTGGCTAGAATTGAAGACCAAAGTGTTTGCAAGGATATGGAAAAACGGTAGCTCTCTTACACTGCTGATGGCAATGTAATATGGTCCATTCATCACTTTGGAAGGCAGTTTGGCAGTTACTTAAAAAGTTAAACATATACATACCACATCTAGTCATTTTGCTTCTAGGTAAATGAAAGCAGGTGTTTTCCTTACCAGTACTTGTACATAGATGTCCATAGCAGCTTGTTTTTGTAGCTAAACCAGGAAATAATCCAAATGTCTATCAACAGGTAAAAACTGCTTTATTCATATCCTATTCAACAATGAAAAGTTGATACATGCTACATCATGAATGAATCTCAGAGTTGTTATTCTAAGTGAAAGAAGCTAGGAAAGATGTACAGTTTGAATAATTCCATTTATGTAAAATTCTATAGTCCTTGGGTCAAGAAGATCACCTGGAGGAGAAGGGCATGACAACCGACTCCAGTATTCTTGCCTGAAGAATCCCATAGACAGAGGAACCTGACAGGCTACAGTCCATAGGGTTGCAAAGAGTTGGACACTACTAAAGCGACTTAGCATGCACACAATAGAAAATGCAAACTATTGTTAATGACAGAAAGCAGATTAATGGTTATTTAGAAATAGGGGTGGTGGTGGAGAGGACTAGGGGAAAAGGATTAGAACTGTAAGAATCTTTTGGAAGTGATGGATTTGTTTATTGTCTTGATTATGGGACTTGTTCTGGAGGTGTATACATGTGTGAGAATACAGCAAATCAGTTTATTATATGTGGGCATACTACAGTAAAAATAAAAACTGTCATCTGTCTCTGCTGTCTGACCATCACTGCTAACTCATCTAAGACTACTTCCTAAATTTGCAGGATCTTTAAAGATAGATGGGTCTAAATATCTGTTAAAAATATTGACTTCCAGGCCTCCAAACTATTAAGATGGGGCTGAGGAATCTGTATTTTTAACAGTCACTCCAGGTGACTCTTCTTATTACTCAAGCTTGGAAAGCACTTGTCCCAGATTAAATTAATTCTACTTTGGTCATCTGAACCTATTTCCATATATGAAAAAAGGATGTTAAGTTTGTAGTGTTAACAGATTTTTAAGCCATAGAATGCTTGATGATGCTCTACTGTGGTCAGATGAGATCATTCAGGATTGGACAAATTTTTTTTCTTATCATATATAATATATTGAGATCAGCCTTGCATTATGAATACCTGAAGTAACAAAACGAAAATCTCTGAATAGTCCCAACATTAGTGAACATTCCATCAAAGAGTAAAAAAGAATTTTATTTATATACCTGTTGACAAGTCACATCAGTGTGTTAGTGAACATCACATGTTGTTAGTGAAAAAAGGTATTTCATATCTTTTGTGTATTAAGCTATAAAATAATACAAGTTGGAGAAGAGGATTAAGAGAAATAGAACATTGTTAGTCTCTACATGTTCCTTAAATGGACATAACAATACATTTTACAAAGAACTTTGGGAAAAACAGCCTGACCTTCTTACTGGCCCCTTTCCAGCAACATCAAACAAGTGGAAATTATAGAATGTCTGTCTAAATTTAAAATAGTTCAGTTATCAGAAGACTTTAGAGAACAAGTTTTCCACAAATCGTCCTTGTGCTATTTGGTCTTGATTTTTTTTTTTTTAAGAGGATTAGTGAGCCAACATATAATTAATCACTTTTTGTGTTGTTGTTAGCGTCTAAGGAAATGAAACTGCAACTTTCCATTTGGCTTTATTGTTCTTTTTTGGTGTTTATTAGTGCTGCAATTTGTAATACAGAACCGTATGTAGATGGTGCTTAGTGATAATGTGGACAAAACAATGTGAAAGATGTACTTTTTAAAAGTCAGCTTATATATGTTATACTGTTATGATACCTGTGTACACTCCAGGTCACAGATACCACCAGCATTACTGTCTTACAGTCAGAAGTTGTTAAAACTTCTTTTGTCAGTGGATGGGGTTACTGAAGTAGCAGCATCCACTTCTTATCAATTCTCATTGTTGCTTCCTCCAAGATTGTTTGGATTGATTATTCCTTCCCCATAGCTGCTGCCCCAATGAGTGAATAACAGATCCATCTCATCTTGTAAAGGCTCTGCTCCATCTGTGTAGGTGAGCTACTTTCCCTGTGGAAATAGGACACCACCTTAAAAATTAATCATTACATTGACTAATTACTGTCATTATTAAGAGATTATATAAAGTTTCAGTTCAGTTCAGTTGCTCAGTCATGTCCAACTCTTTGTGACCCCATGAACTGCAGCACACAGGCCTCCCTGTCCATCACCAACTCCCAGAGTCTACTCAAACTCATGTCCATCGAGTTGGTGATGGACATGAGTCCATCCAGCCTCTGTCCTCTGGCCATCTCATCCTCTGTCGTCCCCTTCTCCTCCTGCCCTCAATCTTTTCCAGCATCAGGGTCTTTTCAAATGAGTCAGCTCTTTGCATCAGGTGGCCAAAGTATTGGAGTTTCAGCTTCAACATCAGTCCTTCCAGTGAACACCCAGGACTATCTCCTTTAAGATGGACTGGTTGCATCTCCTTGCAGTCCAAGGGACTCTCAAGAGTCTTCTCCATCACCACAGTTCAAAAGCATCGATTCTTTGGCACTCAGCTTTCTTTATAGTCCAACTCGCACATACATGACCACTGAAAAACCATAGCCTTAACAATAGACGATCCTTAGTCGGCAAAGTAATGTCTCTCCTTTTGAATATGCTATCTAGATTGGTCATAACTTTCCTTCCAAGGAGTAAGCATTTTTTAATTTCATGGCTGCAATCACCATCTGCAGAATTTTGGAGCCCAGAAAAAGGAAGTCAGCCATTGTTTCCACTGATTCCCCTTCTATTTGCCATATAAAGTTTAAAGGTAGACAAATACCTGTGTGTAAGCAGGCACTTTTTTTTAACTTTATTAATTTGAAATCATTTTTCCATTTTTAAGCAGAATAGAATATTACTCTTAAACTGGTAAGTTTATGGAAATTTCGATAGACTCTGTCTCTGTGGAGATTTTAAAAATACAGACCCATCTACATCTGATCCTGTTTTCTTCTGTCCTCCCAAAGCATAGACCTCAAGGATGGCCATTGCTCTACCTAGTGGTAACAATTAATGAAAAAGATATTAAGCTCCAAAAAGTTTAACTGTTTGGTTATTTAGGATAACTCTGGTCTAAAAAAGAATTGAGAAGTGTTTCATCCTCCCATTTTCTGAAAGAGTTTGTATATGATGGTGCTGTGGTTTTGGTTGTGTTCCCCCAAAAGATACATTGAAGCTCTTAACCCCTTTACCTCAAAATGTGACTTTTTGGAATTGTTAGAGATATAATGTTGAAATGAAGTCATAATTAAGGTAAACCTTAATCCAGTGTGACTCATGTCTCTTCTTCATAAGAAGAGACACTAGCCTGCAAGGGGAGAATGATATGTGAAATAGAGGTAAAAATTGAAGTACTACAGCTGTAAACTGAGGAACACTTAGGATTGCTGGCAAACCACCAGCATCCATCTGTGTAGGTGAGCTACTTTCCCTGTGGAAATAGGACACCACCTTAAAAATTAATCATTACATTGACTAATTACTGTCATTATTAAGAGATTATATAAAGTTTCAGTTCAGTTCAGTTGCTCAGTCATGTCCAACTCTTTGTGACCCCATGAACTGCAGCACACAGGCCTCCCTGTCCATCACCAACTCCCAGAGTCTACTCAAACTCATGTCCATTGAGTTGGTGATGGACATGAGTCCATCCAGCCATCTCATCCTCTGTCGTCCCCTTCTCCTCCTGCCCTCAATCTTTTCCAGCATCAGGGCTTTTCAAATGAGTCAGCTCTTTGCAAAGGTTGACGTGAGGAAGAGGCAAGGAAGGATTCACCCCTACAGGCTTCAGAGGAGAATAGCCCTGCTGACACCCTGATTTTGGACATCTAGCTTCCAGAGCTGTGAGATAAATACCATTGTTCAAGTCACCTGGTTTGTGGTGCTTTTTATGGCATCCCTAGCAAACGAATAATAGGCTTGTATTATTATTTTCTTTCAAGCTTAATAGAACTCACCCAGTGAAATTGTTTGGATATAGAGTTTTCTTTGTGGAAACATTTTAAATTGTGAATTCAGTTTCTCTAAAAAACATTACTGAGCTATGTATATTTTCTTTTTTGGTGTCTGTTTTGGTAATTTGTATGTATCAAGGAATTTGTTCATTTCATCTAAATTGTTGAATTTATTGGCATAAAGTTGAGCTACTTGTAATATTTTTTTTTTTTTGATGTCTGTAGGGTCTGTAATGATGTTTCCCTTTTTATTCTTCATTTTGGTTCTGTCTTTTTATCTTCTTTGATCAGTCTAGCTTAGGGTTTCCTCAGTTGGGGGCAATTTTGTACCCCCTGTCCTGGGGGTTTGGGCATTTGGCAGTATTTGGAGGCATTTTCAGTTATCACTACGTGGGGCATCTGGTGGCTGAAGGCCAGGGATGCTGCTGAGCTAAACATCCTGCCATGCATAAGGCAGCCTCTTGCAATAGAAATTCAATCACTCTATAATGTCAGTAGTGCTGAGGTTAAGAAACCTGTTCTAGGATTTACAATGTACACATCCTGCTTTCAGATATTATGCCACTTCATATTTAATATAAGCAGCTTACAATACATTGTTTTCACTCATCCCTACCCATCCTTTATGCTGTTCTGGACATACATTTTATTAGGTTGATGCAAACATAATTGTGGCTTCAGACCATGAATTTTAAATCATTATAACCAGACTCAAACACATCTTTATTAATCAAAATAGGAAACATTACGGTCAACACATTTTTGCCAGTGAGAAATAAGTTGTTTATTCCTGTAACGTAAAAATCCATTCTTGGGGATTCAACAAACTCTCAGGAAAGCATTTTCTGCCTCCTGCTGGTTGTGGAAGCATTTTCCCTGCAAAGAGTTGTAGAGATGCTTGAAGAAGGGGTAGTCGGGTGGTGAGAGGTCAGGTGAGTATGGCAGATGAGGCAAAACTTTGTAGCCCAATTCGTTCAGCTTTTGAAGCATTGGTTGTGTGACGTGAGGTCTGGCATTGTCGTGGAGAAGAATCGGGCCCTTTGTGTTGACCAATGCCAGCAGCAGGCATTGCAGTTTTTCATGCATCTCATTGATTTGCTGAGCATGCTTCTCAGATGTGATGGTTTTGCTGGGATTCAGAAAGCTGTAGTGGATCAAATGGGCAGCAGACCCCCCAAACAATGTCTGTGACCTTTTGGTGCAAGTTTAGCTTTGAGAAGTGCCTTGGAGCTTCTTAGTCCAACCACTGAATTGATCCTCGCTGGTTCTTGTATAAAATCCACTTTATGTTACATGTCACACTCTAATCGAGAAATGGTTCATTGTTGCATAGAGGAAGAGAAGATGACACTTCAAAATGACAATTATTTTGATTTTTGGTCAGCTCATGAGGTACCTCGGAGAAGGCAATGGCACCCCGCTCCATTGCCAGAGAAGGCAATGGCACCCCACTCCAGTACTCTTGCCTGGAGAATCCCATGGATGGAGGAGCCTGGAAGGCTGCAGTCCATGGGGTCGCTGAGGGTTGGACACAACTGAGCAACTTCACTTTCACTGGTCTGTTTTAAACAGACCAGTTCTTGTGTTTTCCTCTCCTCTTTTTTCCTTTCCTTTTTCCCTCTCATCACTTACAAAAAGTGTATTTTGTGGCAAGTTATTTCTTTGAGCCTGTTTCCTCATCTGTAATATCAGGCTACCAATGATGCTTATAGATTTGTTGTGAAGGAAAAATGAAAAAAATTAGAAAAAAATGAAAAAAAAGGTCTAGAACTTGAAGGGATTCATAAACATGACAGCATGGTACCAGATACCTTCGTCCCTAAGCACCTTCAGCTCCCCTGACCTCAAGGCTCATGCGTGGTAGCAGATGAGTGGGTATCCCAGTCTGGGTCCTTCCCTGCCTCATGGCAGCAGCTGCATGTAGACACATTCCTGTCAGCCACTCCCCATATTCCTGCCGTACTCCCCAGAAGCCGCAGCTGAACTGAGGAGCCCGGTTGGACCATGACTAAGCACTGTTGCCACTGCTTATGATTTCTGCTCCTCCCAATAGTTTATGTGTTGATTTTAAATAAATCTGGTCTTTTACTCAAGCAAGGTTGAAAGGTATTCTTTCCGGATACTGAAATTTCCTGAATTTCTGTTAATTTAAATTATTTGAATATAGTAAAAATCCATGACATTGTATTTTACACGATTTACATTTTCTACTTCTGAACTATACAGGCTAGCCATGGTATTTAAAGTAACACATTTAAATATTAGGAAAATTTTAGAAATAATTAATGATTTTGAGTGGTGGGGCTTGTAATCAACAATAATTCTTTCCAGTGGCTCTAAGAATATACAATAATAATATTCATATTAAAGGTTACATTCATTGAAGTATTCTTTTCTGTTCAACAAGAGAATCTAACTGGATATGTCACGAGTTGATTGGTATTTTTTATCTGTACCTGGCCGCAAGTAGCAGCATTCTGACCACTGTGTTGAATACTCCCTCATGGTGTTGCTACCCTTCTTCTCAGTGGGCCTTTGGAGTGACGCTGTGGGAGCTTATGACTCTGGGCCAGACGCCCTACGTGGACATCGACCCGTTTGAGATGGCTGCATACTTGAAAGATGGTTACCGAATAGCTCAGCCAATCAACTGTCCTGATGAACTGTAAGTTTCTTTCTGAGCTTGAAGACATGGATTTAATTCCATTTACAGTGATTGGGATGAAAGAAATAAGAACAGGTGTCCATACTAATACAGAGACTACTCTTTTGAGACTCATGCCTCTTTGGACTTGAATTATACTCCTGTAGAGAAACCGTAAGCTTCCTGATGGCTCAGTGGTAAAGAATGCATTTGCAATGCAGGAAATGGCGGGTTCAGTCCTTCGGTGAAGAAGAGGAGGAAATGATAACCCACTCCAGTATTCTTGCCTGAAAATTCCCGTAGACAGAAGAGCCTGGTGGGCTCCAGTCCAAAGGGTCACAAAGAGTCGGACATGACTGAGTAAGCATGCACACAGAGAAACCAGAGAGTCAGCCAGACTCATTCACTCTTGAGTGCATTTGACATTAGGACTTTTTTGTCTCATATTTGTAGTGATTAATCCAAGATACTCATTTGCATAGTGAGAAAGCACTGAACATGCTGTTAGTTATTCAGTCGCCCAGTCATGTCCAACTCTTTGCAACTCCATGGACTGCAGCATGCTGGAACTCTCTGTCCCTCAGCATCTCCCGAAGTTTGCCCAAGTTCACGTCCATTGCCTTGGTGATGCCGTCCCACCATCTCATCCTCTGACTCCCTCTTCTGCTTCTATATAGAGCCTTTCCCTTTGCCATCTGGCCGTGCCAGCTGGTGTGAATTGATACACGTATAAGGAAGACGTTCTGGTCTAGTGAGTGAAGTATCTCCCGTCTCCTGCTTTTACCACGTATCTATTCTTCCCATGTAATGGGATCACAGTGGGCAGGAGGCTCTTCAGGGGTGCTGCAGTGCACAGTGATTAAGTCTCAGTTCCAGAATCCCCTGAGGTTGTTATACTGTGATGAGGGGGCAGCTTTGTACAGATTTTACTATAGATCCAGGATTCTTACAGCTTAGTTACAGCTTCCTCTTCCTCCAAGTTTTTTCTCTCACAACTTGCATACAGTTGACCCTTGAACAGTGTGGGTTTGAGCTCTGCAGGTCCAATTCCATGTAGATTTTTTTTTTCAGTGATAAATATTGCAGTATCACACAGCCTGTGGCTGGTTGAGTCTATGGATGTGGAGGAACTGGGGATGTGAATGGCTGACTATAAGTTATATGCAGATTTTTGACTTCTGCAGAGGGTCAGCTCCCCTCACCCTGTGTTCTTCAAGAATCAACTGTGCAGGATAAAGCAGATTATTATTTTGACTGTGTTTTAAATAGTTACATAAAGTCTCTACTTGCTGGTATATTTTGACATGTTTCAGAATTGAAATCCACATGTAATGCCCAGATAACTCTGCGAAGAGATTGATTTTTAATATGTCTTCCTCTCCACACCCACATTTAGACTGAAAACGTAGCTGGTATCATATTGATCAAAAGATTAAGAGTAACACCTTGTGGAAAAACTCAAACTTTTTGGCCAACCCAGTATATCGTCAGTAGGCAAATTTTCTTTTTGTCACTGCAGATTTGCTGTGATGGCTTGTTGCTGGGCCTTAGATCCGGAGGAGAGGCCCAAGTTCCAGCAGCTGGTCCAGTGTCTCACAGAGTTCCATGCAGCCTTGGGGGCCTACGTCTGACTCTGCTGTCACAGTCTCACAGCATCAGGAGGAAGGTGCCTGCCGGGCCTGCTTGGAGCCAATCTTGGATGCCACATACATCACGCAGCGCCACAGAAGCACATTTGTCTTCCAGAACACCATGCCTTAGGAATGCGTTAGAATTTGAACTATATAAGACAGACTTAATGATATGGAATATTTTTTAGATATCACTTTTATTAGATTGAACTGAAAATGTTTGTGTAAATTTTTTGGCCAAAATTTTTTTAAACATAGTTAACTTTGGACTAGGGTACATTGTTACAAAATAAATAAACAGTTTTTAAAGTTGTTTAAACATGGATATTTGGAATAGCTATCTTAGTGCCAACTGCTTTTTTTTTTTTTACTTCATCAATGTAGGTGATTCACCTTTAAAGTTTTTTGTTTGTTTGTTTTAATATCACCAGTCTTGGGAATGGTTTGTCTTCAAGATGCAGTACTTTTTCTTAGGAAAAGAAAAACAGAAAAAAATGTTGGTTTGCCTTGTACAGGAAAAGCTAATGTTGGAGGAAGAAAACTTAAAGAAAAGCTAGAGAGGAAAAAAGAAAAATACTTACTAGAAATATAAACTGCCTTTCATGGAAAATTGTTTCTTTTTTTATTTGTTTAATGAAAAAGGGTTCTGCTTTCTCATTTTGAGGGAAGTAGGAACTGAGTTCATTGAAACATCTTAAATTTGGCAGAACCTAGCATTTCTGAGAGCCAGGAATGGGCTTGGGGGCAGGTCAACAGTAAACAATGGTTATTTTATTTATTTTTACTCTTTGGAAAGGAGATAACAGAATTCCAGAAAGTGAAATCCTGTTTTTATAGTTAAGACTCCCTTTTCTTGCACCTAGAATAGTGCTATGCACAGAATGGGTGCTTGAGTTGTTTTGAGTTAAAAAATGTAAACAGGTAGATTTTGTGCTTATTTTCAAGGCTGACTTAAGTATAAAATGTTTTTGTTTTTTTTAAAGAAAACACTTGAAAAATTAAAATATTTGTTTTATATTATGACAGTATTGAAAATGTTCTTCATAATGAATGATTGTGTCTGATAAGTCTTTGAACACACAACAGCTGGATACCTGTTCCGTTTCATGCATGTCTCGCTCAGGCTCCCAAGCCCCAACACAAGTGCAGTTGACTCGACTCAGCCACCAGGTTCTAATAAAAAGTTGAGATGATTATTACAGGACAGTATTAAAACACCAGAGCTTTTCTCCAGAGCCATTAAATTCAGGGTGTATGTGTTTATGCTTGGCTATAGTTGGCCTAAGGCAGAGGGGAATGGGCCTCTTAAATGTTGATAGCTAGGCCTGCGAGCTACCTCTGCTTCCATCCTCAGGAGAGAGAGTAGAGAGAGTACATAGCAGTTGAAGGCTTCTGCTCCTGTTAAAAGGAGCTTTATGAATCAGCAGTTCATTTGGGAAAATAGCTCACATGGTTCGTGCTCTGCTACAAGCAGCCAAGACCATGGTCTCTCTGTGTGCTTCTTTTTAATACTGGTTCTTCGGTTTTATGAAATAGCCCCCTAAAGGGCCAGCTCCTTTAAAGCTCTTTGAACTTTGTCAGTCATAGAAGTTTGGATTCACAACCTGCAATCTTAGAGACATTCAGTCAACAAATATTTATAGCATTTACTGTATATTATTATGCACATGAAGTGAGTGGTTAAGCTCTGGCATCACTTCTAATTCAATGCATGTTTTTAAGTGTTCGGGATAGTATGTTGTTTAGATATCACAGTTCGGTACACAAGATCAGTTCAGAGAAAAAAGTGCTGTCACTGACTTTTACCCTAAGTTAGTTGCAGTCCATGGGGTTGCGAAGAGTCGGACACGACTGAGCGACTTCACTTTCACTTTTCACTTTCATGCATTGGAGAAGGCCATGGCAACCCACTCCAGTGTCCTTGCCTGGAGAATCCCAGGGACGGGGGAGCCTGGTGGGCTGCCGTCTATGGGGTCGCACAGAGTCGGACATGACTGAAGCGACTTAGCAGCAGCAGCAGCAGCAGCATGTAGCAAGAGGAGCTCTCAGTTTGCTTGGATGTGCAGTGCCTTTAACCGTATGTCTGTTTATAAGTTATTTTATGTATGTATATTTGTTTTAGAGGTGGTTAAAGACTTAGATAGGTTTTTCTTGCTGAACTACTTAGAGTCAATGACTTCAACGAAAACAGCAGTTATAAGATTTCCATGGCTGGTCTCATTCCAGTGGTTTGTGGATATTACTGAATAGATTTTGTAGAAGATGTAATTTTTATAGGAAAGAGGCAAATTGGCAAAGTGCTTATGTGGTATAAGCTGACTCTAGTGACCAAGAGCACTGTTACATTCTCTCCTTTCTTGTAACAACCCCATTGTAAGAAAATTTTCTTTCTAAAAGTAAGGAAGTTTGGGTTATTCATTCAGTTTGTATTTACTGAGAGCCCACTGTACATCTGGCCTTCAAGATATGCAGGGAACAAGATATTGATGTCCCTCCCATTTTAGGTCTCACATTCTAGTTAGAAGACTCAGATAATGAACATAAGCCAGATTTTGGCAAGTGTTATAAAAGAAAAAAATACAGGGTGGTATCATAGTAACTTTAAGTGTCTTTAGTCAGGCTTCTCTGGGCAGCTGGCATTGAGTTGAGATCTGAATGACAAAAAGCCAGCTATGAGACAATCCAGACAAAAGGGACATCCTTAGAAGCCTTAAAGCAGGAACGAGCTGACCTCCAGTGTCAGCCATCCCTGTTCATTCTCCAGCTCCTGCCACTGGAAGAAGAGAATAAAGGCCAGTGTGGCCAGAATGTTGTTAGGGAAGAGGGCTGCAGAAGAGATGCAGAGACAGACCTATGTGGGGAGGGTAGATTGTAAGCCAGGCAACACATTTATATTCTAAATACAATGGAATTTCATTCAAGGAGTGTGTTGAATTTCATTCAAGGGTGTGACGTGGTCTGCTTGGCTTTTACAGAATATTATGCCAACTTCTTGTGAAGATTAGACGGTAGAGAGGCAAGGGTGAAGGTAATGAGACTGTAAGAAACTGTAGCACAGTTTAGGAGAGACAAGATAGTGGTTTGGGACTAATCTGAGTAGTGCAGGAAATCAGGAGGGAAAGATTGGACCTGATTTGTTGGATATTGGAGGGTGGGGTGAAGAAAGAAAGAGCACAATCAGAATGATAATTTGACACTTGAATATATAGTTGAATCTGTATGGCCAAACTATACACTGAGATGGAGAAAAAACCCAAAACCTCAGAACAGTATTATGCTTTGGCAGGGGAAATCAGTAACTTTGTGTAAGCTATGTTTGAGATGCCTATTGGTAATCTAAGTGGAGATTGTTAAGGAGATAGATGAGAACCTGCAGCTCAGGGAGGAGGTCTTAGCGAACATGGAAGTGTAGGAGTGTAACATGTGGATCATATTTAAAGCCATGGCATTGGATGAACTTGCTTTGGGAGCAGTTACAGATGGAGAGAAAATCCTGGGACTGAGTCCTGAGCACTCCGACTGGTCACAGTCTAGTGAAAGAAGAAGAAATAACAAAAGACTGAGAAGAAACCATTCTACTTGGAAAAAGCAACAACAAAAACAGGAAAAAGGAAAGAAAGTATTTCAAAATGGAGGAAGAAGCCTGTGTGGGATTTGGCATATGGAATTATTGGCAGAAGCAGTAGGGCTTGGAGCAAGTTGAAGTGTAAATACTAGGTGGGAAAGTGGACACCTTGCTTGAATGTTTTGCTGTGAAGGGAAATGGCGCTGTAATTAGAGGAGATCAGAGAGGTACTGGGGTAAGAGGATGTGGGGAGTGGGCATGGGCATGTTTGTTTTCCAGGTGAAGATACAGTATCAGGAAACGTTTCTCTGTTCATGGGAATGACTAAGCAAAGGGAGAAAAATCCCTTGGGTGTGGAGTCCTTTCCATTCTTATCATTTGGTCTGCAAGCATGAAAACCTCTCTAGCCACCAATCTCTTTCCTTGTGGTAAAGGTTATGTTTTCACTGGGGCGTAGGGGGTAGAGGGGAATGTGAGGGTGAAGGGAAGTGGTGCACAGAACTTTTAACATTTCCATCATATGAAAACCTGAGCCCACATGCCCTAGAGCCTGTGTTCTGCAACAAAAGAAGCCACTGCAATGAGAAGCCCGCACACAACAGCTGGAGAGGAGCCCCACTCACTGCAACTGGAGAAAAGTCCTTGCAGCAACGAAGGCCCAATACAGCCAAAATAAATAAGTAAAATTATTATTTTTTAAAAAGATGGAAATTGATTATATTTGAAATTATTCCTCTGAGCAAATAATAGTATGCCATTTGTTCATATTTGCTTTATCAATATTTCAAAATAATACATTTTTTAGCAATTTGTTTTTGGAGAGGGGAGATCCAACCAGTCCATCCTAAAGGAGATCAGCCCTGGGATTTCTTTGGAAGGAATGATGCTAAAGCTGAAACTCCAGTACTTTGGCTACCTCATGCAAACAGTTGACTCATTGGAAAAGACTCTGATGCTGGGAGGGATTGGGGGCAGGAGGAGAAGGGGATGACAGAGGATGAGATGGCTGGATGGCATCACTGACTCGATGGCTGTGAGTCTGAGTGAACTCTGGGAGTTGGTGATGGGCAGGGAAGCCTGGCGTGCTGCTATTCATGGGGTCTCAAAGAGTTGGACACACTGAGCAACTGAACAACTGAAACACCCCCTGGCGATATACAAAACTGGGAAAAACACATATAGTTTGAAAATAAACCATTTACCCTTTCTTAAAAAATTAAGGCCCACTGCATGGCATCTGAATGTTCCATTTGGAATCCACTTTTTTGTGTCTTTCTGAACTTCTTTTTTCCCGCCTTCTTGGCTCCACAAATCAGTCCTGCTGATGTTAGCTAGCATGCATCATTAGGAATAGTATTTGGCTGCAAGCGATCGAAACATGATTATAATCACTTAACGAAATATAGGCTTATTTCTCTCACATAACTTCAGAGAGAGAGAAGCCAGAGCTCGTGCAGGGATCCCAGGATATCACCCATTACCCACTACCTCCATTTTGGCTACTTTGTCAGCTTTAGCATGTTTTTGTTGTGAGAGACCCCCAAGACCTAGATTTGTAGTAGGCAGAAAGATGAGAAAAGGATGAAAGGCAAAAGGCATGAGTTAGCTGAGTCTTTTTCTTGAGGAGACAACTTACCCATAATATACTTCCACCAGCATCTTACTGGCCAGAGGTATTGCACATGGGCACCCCAGCAGTCCACCATCTTGGGAAATAAAATTTTGTTGGATTTTTTTCAAAGATTTATTGAGATTTAGTTCACAAATCACCCTTCCAGTGTACAACCCTGATTTTCAGTATATTCATAGACTTGTGTAATCACAATTGAATTCATTTTTACCAGTGCAAAAAGAAAAAACCCCATACCCATCAGCAGTCGCTCCTAATTCCATTCCTACCCTGCCCTCGGCAACCACAAGTGTGTTTTCTGTCTCTCTAGATTTGCCTGTCCTAGACCTTTGATGGAAGTGGTATCATATAACATTTAACTTTTTATGTCTAACTTCTTTCATGTAGCATAACCTTTTTGGGTTCATGCATATGTTATCATATTCAGTGTTTCTTTTTATGCAAAATTTTCCATTGTAATGAATATATATGTATGTATATGTGTGTCTATATGCCTGCATGTATGCAAACTATACTATTCATCAGTTTATGCACATTTGAGCACATATATTGAACAAGATTTACCTTCCATTGGTTAGAAAGTAGGGATGGCTGTTGGTGGGCAGCTAGCACTGTCTTCCCCTGTGCAGAAATGGGGTAAGGGGCTGGTCCCTGGGCTCCTTTAGCAGTATCACTGCTTCAGAGTTCTGTCAGTATGAGAGGAGATACAGTGGTTGTGAAGCCTTGCCCAGTGTAAGGAGGGCCCAGTCAGCTTGTTTCTGGGTTGGTGAGTACTGCCGTTGTTTGAGGAAGCCAGATAGGGACAACTGCCTAACATTTAAGCCTCTATATCCAGAAAACCCTACTATTCCATCATGACTGCTGTTCCTTTGGCCTCAGCCCTACTATTTTCCACCAGTCCATAATTCTGCTGCCACTTTATAGGTTTGGCCTTGCAGGGATATTTTTGTTCTCAATGTTTGGCCTGCAGTATCTCCCACCAGGTGCCTTTCCTCTAGCTTCAGTCTCACTACCTAGAGCCTTCGGGATTAGCTGTCTGTCTCCATAAAAATTCTTAGTAAAAGAGCTTAAACATTTGTTTATTCATTTAATGAAATATCACATGAATTTATTTGACTATACTTTATATGCTTTTTTAAGACTATTTGCATTCATGTAAGTTTTGTTAATTTTGAATTGAAAGTATTTGGTGACAGTGTTACTTAATATACATCTATAGAACATCTTAGATGTTGTCTGCATAACTCAGAGAACAGGACATTCTGGACACTGGTGGACTTGAGGAATTGGTCCTAGGCCCTGGCACCAGAAAAGTGCTGGAGTTCATATTCTGCATGAAGCTCATCTAACTGACTTGCTGAGGCCAAAATAGGTGTGACTTGACCGTAATCTCTTCATCAGGAAGTGCAGTGTCTTGATAAACCTGTGTTTAAGTTTTGTGTTGGAATCTCTAGGCAGTGTCCCTCTGGCCTTTGTTCTTCCCACCCCACCCCCCCCTTAGATACCCACAAGATGACCTGACTGAAAGGAGGCAGCTTTATTTGACCTGCCAGGCATTCTTGGTCAGTTCATCAGACTCTTGTCTCGGGGGTAAGTACTCCCTAAGGGGTCCTTCCAGCCTCTTCTGGGAAGGCAGGAAGAGGAAGAGACAGGAGGCCGCAGCCAGGCACCGCTGGGCCTTGTGGAAACCTGGGGCTTGCTCTGCCCTGAGGGCCTGCCCCGTCCCCACAGCCCTTGCTGGCCACCCTGGCCGTCTTGCTGCCAGCCTCGACATCAGACTCCTGTGTCATGTCCCTCCGAAAGGAACATCCTTCCCTTTCCACAGGAGGCAACATTTCAAATGTATGTAAACGATAGAATAAGATTTAAAAGTAGATGTAGAGATTGTTTCCCCCCCTCAAAATCATCTTAGCGTAGAGCTGATGATATCACCACACTTTAGAGCTGAAAAACGAATATCCTAGCTTCTATTTTAGGAAACTGAATTCAGTATCACTTCCCAGACACAGGATAAAAAATAGGCTTTTTCATATGGTGATTTTAGGGAGTGGGTGTTTCTTTCCAGCAAGGGGAGTAGACACTAATACTGGAGTAGTCACTAATATTCCAAAAGTGGGCATTTTATTATCTACCTGTCTAGTTAGTGAATGTTTTATTTTTTTTTTTTTTAGATCTGTGGGCAGTTTTGGTATTTTTGGAACATAGCATTCAAGGAAAAATGGCAAGAAAGATTTCTGGGGCAAATGGCCAATGTGTCATGAAGGACTTCATTTATTGCAAGGTTTAGACTGAGTTTTGTAGGTGATGGAGAGTCAGTGAAAGGCCTCCATCAAAGGTGGTGTGATCACATTTGTTTTAGTGGCTGGTGGCCATTGCTGACTAACACCAGGCATTATCTCAGTTATCCGCACAGTCCTGTTAAGTAGTACTGTCATCTCCATTTTGCAGTGGAGGAAACGAATGCTGAGGTGGATTGCACAAGTAGTATGTGGTGGAGCTGTGAATTCCATCCAGGGAGTCTGATCAGAGCTCAGGGAAAAGGACACCAGCCACTGGACTGAGGAAAGTAGTGCAGGGGTGTGGGGACATGGTGGACCCTGCTTACTCATCTCCACATTTGTTATGCATAAGGGACAGGATTGTTGAGAGTGAAAGTCAGATGGGGGCCTGATAAACATGAGAGCTGGAAGCTTTTACTACAGGAAATTCACAAGGGAGCTGATCAGAATCAGTGAAGGTGGATCTTAGCTGAGGCCTGGAGACAGGACTGCCCTGATCGGTTACAGCATTGTTCTGCGTACTTTTGACTGTACTTAATAACAAGGAGTGGGTTAAATATGATAAACATTGATTATCTCTCATGTTACAATCCAAAGGAGGGAGATTGGAGTGACCCATTTTCCAGAACCTCTCAGAGTCCTCAGTCCTTCTGTCTTGTTCCACCATTCCATTGACTGCTAGTGTGGCCACAGCCAGGTCTCTGCCATATCAGTGTTCCAGCTCCTGAGAGCAGAAGCGGAAAGCAAATAGTTTCCTTTCAGATAAGAGAGAGGGAAGGTGTGCACATCACTTCTGTTCACATTCCATTGGTGGGACCTTAGACACCCAGCTGCAAGGAATTCTGGGAAATGCATCTAGTTAAACTAAACTCCACCATTCCCAAATGAAACTCCACTATTATGGGAGAAGAGAATAGATTTGGGTGACAGCTTGGAGCCCACCACAGGAGACAAGGCTGAATGTGGGGTTGATGAAGGATTGTAGTTTTTCTGGACAGGTATAATGGCAGCAGCATGAGAAAGCTTCAGATGTTGGTGAGATGAATTTCACGTGGTTAGCTGAGTCCCAGCTGGGCAAAGTAGTTAGGCCAGGATATTAAGGACCTGGAGCCTTGTGTCAGAGAGGCTGCAGAGTAGATGTGAGATTAAGTAGTAAGTGGTTGGAATAGGAGTTAGTGTTTTGTGGGTAGAGTAGGCTTGACGTTGGGTCTAGAAGTGGCGTAATTCTGGGGGATGGAGCCATGGCTTTGGGAGGGGGACATGGGGACATGGTGGTGTCCAGAGGTGAGGCCGTCCCGAGCATATTCAAGGTTCCCTGCAAAGCAACCAGCACAAAGGACCCTCCACCATTTGGGCCTGCCCTCTGCTCACATGCACCTTCTTCCCTTCCCTTGCTTTCTACCCACCACACGAAGCCAGTTGTTCTTACACATACACCCTTTATATGACTTCTCCCATTCTCTCCCTTCCTGTAAATGTGCACCACACCGCACTTCCCTTCCATCTAGGTAAAGCCTCACCTGCAGAAACCACCACACATTTCATCTCTCCCAAGAGACTGTCCTTTTAAAATTTAATTTTTAAAATCTTTTTTCAGTTTTGTTGAGGCATAATTGACAAAAGTTGTATATGATTAAGGTGTACATGTGATGGTTTCATATAAATACACGTTTTGAAATGATCACCACAGTCAAGCGGATTAGCATTCATTGCTTCACAGTCGCCTTTTTTTTTTTTTCACACTCCCACTCCCTGCCCCCTGGCAGCCATCTGTTTGTCCTCTGTATCTGTAGTTTGTTTCTCTTTTGTTCGGTGTTCAGGTTCCACATGTAAGTGAATTCACATAGTATTTATCTCTCTCTGACTCTTTTCACATAGTATAATCCATGTTGTTGCAATGGCAAGATATTCTTTTTATGTCTGAACAATATTCATGTGTGTGTTTATACCACATCTTTATTCATCTGTGGATGGACATTTCAGTCGCTTCATATCTTGGCTATTGTGAATAATGCTGCAGTGAACAGAGGGATGCGTATAGGTTTTCAAATGAGTGTTTCTGTTTTCTTTGGAAAAATACCAGAAGTAGAATTGCTGGGTTGGATGGTAGGTCAATTTTAATTTTTGGAGGAACCTCTGCACTTTTCCAGAGTACCTGCTGCACCAATTGACATTCCCACCAGTAGTGCATGAAGGGTCCCTTTTTGCCACATCCTTGCCAACACTTGTTATTTTGTAATCTTTTTTATTATAGCCATTCTGACAGGTGTTAGGTACTATCTCATTGTGGTTTTGGTTTGCATCTCCCTGACAGTTAATATGCTGAGCATCTTTTCTTGTGTCCATTGACCATTTCTATGTCTTTGGGAAAATGTCTATTCAGGTTCTCTGCCCATTTTGTAATTGGGTTGTTTTTTGGATGTTGACTTGTATGAGTTCTTTATATATTATGGATATTAAACCCTTATCATACTTATGGTTTACAAATATCCTCTCCCATTCACAGGCTGCCTTTTTGTTTTGTTAATCATAATCTTTGCTCTGCAAAAGCTTTTAGTTTGACATAGTCCAATTTCTTTATTTTTGCTTTTGTTTCCCTTATCCAAGAGGCTGTTCTTGAACCTTAGAATTTTAAAGCCTCCTCTTGGCTTCTGTCTGGGTACAAGCTAGCTTCCTCCTCTCTTATTTATAGTTTGTAACTGAAGCTTGCCTATGGCCAGTTTGGCCATTCCAGCCCTCTGTGTACACACTGCATATCTAACTCACTGGCAGTTTCTTTGCTTATGTTCGTGTCAGATTTCTAAGACAGGCCATCTGCTTGGCCCTGCCCATCTCATCTTTTCATGCCACAGCATAGCTAACTTGTGTGCTACCTGCCATCAGCCAGCCAGTCATGTGCAGGAGAGCAGAATGAGACCCACAGCTAGCCCGGCTGCTTCTCGTGCTGGGCTCAGTGCTGCGGCTGTGGCTGTGGGCAGTCATGGGAAGAAAGGCAAGCTCCTCATTGCCTTGTTGTCCAGCCAGGCCTTGGGTGTAGGAGGTGCTTTTAGGGAGATACAAGTTGTTTGTCCTCACCACTGAGGAATAAAGTTTCTATTGTACCAAAGAGATGGGATGAGCTGGCTGAGTATTGGGTTGTTGGTCTGTTCCTTCCACAAGAACACTGAGGAGCTCTGCCAGTCCCTGGGAATGGACAAGGCTAGGAAGACATCTTGTTCTCATAGTCTGGTGTGGGTGGCAGGGGAGGACAGAAGAGGGGGTGCAGGGCAGATAACCCGCCAGTTATGGTACAGTGTATATGAGAGGAAAGGCTCTGAAGCTGGGGCACCCCAGGTTTCCAGCCCACAGAGCCTTACCCCTGGGCCCAATAAAACCAGCAAAGCCTGAACTCTAGGGGAGGGCATCGCCAGCATCTCCAGAGTTGTGGGGTGATCCCTGGAGGGCCACTGGCTCCTATTCTAAGAAGGAAGTGCTCAAGCCACTCCTATGGGATCAGATGTTCTAAGAGGGAAGTGCTCAAGCCACTCCTGTGGGATCAGAATGCTGCTAAGGGCTAGTGTGGGGGTGACATGGACATGCATGGCCCTGTCCATGTGAGTGGCCATCACTTCTGTCCTGGAGTTTGGTTTTCTGACTGGTGTGAGGAGAGCCTATATTCTAAACCCAGTAGCTCAGACCACTGAGGTCCCAGAGTCTGACTGCAGTTTTGCACACACCTTGCAGTTGAGCCTCATCCTCACAGTAAGAAGATCATTTATGGCGTCAGCTAGAAATGGTCTGGCTGACCTCCTCCCCGGCTCCCCCCATTTTTATTAAAACTTTTATTTGCAAATCCAGTTCTTTCTATCAAAAAATCTGTTTGTTGCAAAACAAATGCTCTGTTTCCCAGAGATAAAAACCGAAAGTGTCCATCTTGTGGAAAGCTGTATCACGTTAGGTCAGTTCTCTTCCTAGGATGGATGAGCGGAGTCTAGCCTGGCCTCCCAGCCCACACAGCATGGTTGCACCCAGGGCAGGAACTGGGAGAAGTTGAAGGCACAGGCCTGAGGTGGTCCCATGAGGCTGGACCTCCCCCAGCCTCCCCGGAGCTGGCTCAGAGACTTTGACCCTGAACCTTTCAGGGAAGTCCCTGCATGACTGTGCAGGAGAAGCGGCCTCTCTCAAGCCCTCAACCATGGGCCCTGCCCACCCTCTGGCCCTCTCAGGAAAACAGACAGCTGCTCTTTTGTGGAAAACCCTCTGGGCTGCCGTGCACTCATTAGTACCTTTCTTGCTAGGAACTCTGCTGGTCAGATGACAGCATTCAGTGCCACTTAGTCTGAGAGACCAGCCTTGGTTCCTCTCTTTTTCTCACCCCCATACTAGTCCACTCCTTCTAAAATGTGCCCCTGTACCACCCCCACCCCACCATTTCTCCATTCCATCACCAACCCTGTTCAGGCCTCCATTACTCCTGCTAGAACACTTCAACCCCTTCCTAACGAAGCTGCCCTCCAGCCTCCCTTACTTCAGGCCATAGTCCTCACAGCTGTCTGAGCTGAAGGCCCATTGGATCATCACAGTGGGCAAGTATGGCACAACTTGATTCTCCAGAACATCTGTGGACCCCAAAAGCCTGGGTAGGAATTCCAGAAGGAATAGCACAGGAAGCATCACCTCCTTCCCCTGGAAGCTGTGAGTGAAGGGAGGAAACCACAGGAAACAGAGCAAGGCCAGGTTGTACTAGACAGAGGACCTTTGTTCTGGAGTGTTCCCAGAGAAGAAGCCACCACTGTCTGGGTGGTCACCTGGAAGCCTTGAGTTCCCAGGGGCTCAGGGAAAAGGAAGACTGACCATGGCATGACCTTGGGCTCCTTTTCAAAGCTGCAGACTAGGCCAAGGCACTTCTCAGAAGTCTAGCTCTCCCTCGCTTGTCCAGACCCACTTTGTGTATGGTCTGTCCAGCTGGTGTCCCACGACTGTCCTCTCCTTCACTCTAGCCCTGCTTGTCCTCCCGTTCCATCTTGCCTTCTCCCTCCTGCTGACCCTTCCCAGCAGCTCCCTGTCTTAGCCCTTATGTTCCTCGGATGCCCCTCCCCTTTCTCAGAAGAGCTTTCTCATCTCTCACTCTTGCCAACACTCTCACCCCCTCCCGCCCTGGGTCCTCTCTCAGGGTGGTCTTCATCCCCTGTGATTCTCCCATCTCTAATGGCCCCTCCTCTGTCCAGACTTCCCTCTGCTCTCCATTCAGTGCCCCCTGCTGGGAAGCATCAGAGGAAAAGGTGGCCTAAGCACCCATGGGCCATCTCATGCTTGCTCAGGTGTCAGCACCCCAACCTGTGACCAGTGTCTATTCTCTGGGATGCCTCCCTCGGCAGGCTCCAATGCTCCTGAAGCAGCAAGACTAGTGTCCTCCTCCTGACCCCTCAACCACATCACCCTGTGCAAAACACTGTTCCCTCAGTGCTTCTCTCGTGGGCTCTTTCTTCCTCTGCCTCTAGCCTTCTACTCAGGCTCTTTTCTCTCCCATTCACTCAAATGTGGAACTTCCTGAGGCTCCTAGCCCAGCCTTCTCTCTCCATTGTCTTACTTGGTGGTTCCATCTATACTCAGATAACTGCTTCATGCCAAGCTGCCGCCCCCCTCCCCCCGCCACCTGGAGCTCTAGTCCAGGCCTTTTTGAATATCTCTTCCTGGGCATTCCCACCTGGATGGTACTCAGCTACCTCAAACCAACACGGACAACACAAAACTCCTCTTCATTTTTGGTCCTCCATCAGGGCATGACCAGGGAGCCGCTTTCACTCCTTCTCTTGTGATTCTTTACTGAGTCAACCAGGGGCAGAATTTTGGATCTCTCTGACCAAGCCTGCTCCAGCCCCCATCCTCCTAAGAGTGTCTTGTCTGTAAGCCAGCCTCTCCTGTACCTTCTGCTCCCTCCCCTTCCATTTTCTTCCCAGTCTTACCTTGGCTGCCAGAGTTAACCTTCTTTTTCAATTTTTTGAAAATCACTCAAGCATTCTGAAAAATTGGTATGAGAAATGTTTTCCAATAACAAATACTGATGCATAGCAGAGATATATATTTTGGAGTCTGTTACATTGTAAACTTCCTAAGCAATGAAGGATCACTCCATCCTCTTGTCTGCAACTTCTTCTAGGACTTAGGGCTTATGAAATATAATGATTTATTGGAGCAAAGAGTAAATTTTACTGACCAAATAAAGGTGATCTTCCCACTGAGAAATATGCACATATGGAATTCATTATTCTAAGAGTTCCTACTGGCAGAAAAAAAAAAAAAAATCTAAATGTATTCAAAAGCCTTGGAGGAAGGTATGTGAGAGACAAGTTTGTTTTAAGACACACCCTCCTGAAAGAAACAGAAGAATGGAATGCACTCAGTGCAGTCTACTGCGTGAGATGATCCGTGTAGGAAGTTTTCACATGAGACCCACTGATGGGGTCCCTTTTCCACTGCATGGCATCGTGCTGGCTCATGTTTATGCATTCACTCAACCTATATTTAAGCATGTGCACGGTCCGGGTAGACTCCGTGGAGCTGCTTTTCTAGTAGTGATAGCAACTTCGGCCCAAGGGCCCTGACCTCTGGACCCAGACTTGAGACCACAAGGCGCCTACTGGGGTTGGGCTGCTGCCTGTGCTGGTGAGCCACTAAGGAAATGGCCCATGACCTAGCCGTCATCACTCTCTGCTCTAATTCACCAGCACAAACATCACTAAGAATGTCATTCTGAAGAGTTGACATGGTTGGCTGACCTACCGTGGAATTGAGGCACCAGCAACTACCGTGGTGATTTAATGACAAATGCCTTCCCTCACTCCTTCATACCCAGGAATTAGATTCCTTGATCTATCTTTTTATTTTTAAAAAATTTATGCAGCAAAATTAGAAAGCACACAGTAACTTTGTTACAAATATACTTTCTCATCTAGGCACAGGATACCAGGAAGCAGCCTTGATATTGTTTTTGAAGATCTAAGGAAAATATGCTTATGTGTAAATGTACTTGCTACAGTCAGCATTTGATTAATTTCCTGTTATCTGGGGGGAAATGCCAAGTTTTGGATACAGGACTAGAGTATAGTGTTAGATTAATCCTTAACAATAAGAAGGGAAAAAAATATGTTGAAGTCTAATTTTGTCTTTTCCTATTCCCCTTTCCTGGTGGCTCAGTCAATGAAGAGTCTGCCTGCAATGCAGGAAACCCAGGTTCAATCTCTGGGTTGGGAAGATTCCCTGGAGAAGGAAATGGCAACCCACTCCAGTATTCTTGCCTGGAGACTCTCATGGACAGAGGAGCCGCCAGGCAGTCTATAGTCCATGGGGTCACAAGAGTCGGACATGACTGAGCTAGATCTGATAGAGTGCCTGATGAACTATGGAATGAGGTTTGTGACATTGTACAGGAGACAGGGATCAAGACCATCCCCATGGAAAAGAAATGCAAAAAAGCAAAATGGCTGTCTGAGAAGGCCTTACAAATAGCTGTGAAAAGAAGAGAGGCATGTGAAGAAGGCTGAGCGCAGAAGAATTGATGCTTTTGAACTGTGGTGTTGGAGAAGACTCTTGAGAGTCCCTTGGACTGCAAGGAGATCCAACCAGTCCATTCTGAAGGAGATCAGCCCTGGGATTTCTTTGGAAGAAGGAATGATGCTAAAGCTGAAGCTCCAGTACTTTGGCCACCTCATGAGAAGAGATGACTCATTGGAAAAGACCCTGATGCTGGAAGGGATTAGGGGCAGGAGGAGAAGGGGACGACCAAGGATGAGATGGCTGGATGGCATCACGGATTCAATGGACGTGAGTCTGAGTGAACTCCGGGAGTTGGTGATGGACACGGAGGCCTGGCGTGCTGCGATTCATGGGGTCGCAAAGAGTCGGACACGACTGAGCGACTGAACTGAACTGAACTGAACTAACCTGCCTACCTATCTATTCCCCTTTTCAGTCTCTTAACCTCTCTTTAAAATTTTTCCTCATTTTAATTTTCTGCACTGCATTCTGGGTAGATTTTTGTAACCCAGCTTCTGATTTACCAGTCTTTTTTATTATTATTATTATAGTTGTTCTGCTCTCTAATGGAATTTGAGTTTTAAAGTTCAGTGTCTCTTTTTTTTTTCATTTCCCAGAGTTCTCCTTTTTTTTTTGGAAAAAAAATCTCTTTTTACTTAAGTAGTTGCTTATGTTTTTCATTACACCTTTAGTTTATTTAATCATTTTATACATTACTTTTTAATAATTTGTATCTATTAATTCCATTTCTTAAATTTCTTAGTCTGAAGCTGCTCATGTTTTTGCTGACTTTCATTTGTGGTGGCTTCTTTTCTCATGTGGTCCATAAATTTGGATTGTGACTTCATGTTCTTCCAGGCCTTATTTGTCAAAATCTCATGGTACAGTAAGGTATGAATAAGAAATAATATAGGAAGACAGGTGATGGTGCAGGAAGGGTGACAAAAATTGTGATCGTCACCAGATTTTTTCATCAAATGGCTAGAAAATAAAGGAGACTCAACTGACACTTAGAACTAATAAAGCTATTAGACAAACTCTTCGAAGTAAAGGAAAAAAGCAAAAACAACCAAAAAAAAAAAAATATTGTGACTTCATGTTCTTCCAGGCCTTATTTGTCAAAATCTCATGGTACAGTAAGGTATGAATAAGAAATAATATAGGAAGACAGGTGATGGTGCAGGAAGGGTGACAAAAATTGTGATCGTCACCAGATTTTTTCATCAAATGGCTAGAAAATAAAGGAGACTCAACTGACACTTAGAACTAATAAAGCTATTAGACAAACTCTTCGAAGTAAAGGAAAAAAGCAAAAACAACCAAAAAAAAAAAAAGATGCCTAGTAAAGAATAGCTTACTAAAACCATTAACATTTCAAGAAGCCAACAATACCTAAACAGGGTACTTGACTTTTTAAAAAGAATTTTATAAAAATATCTTTATAAACAATTATACAAAATAGGAATAAGCAAGTCT
Source organism: Aepyceros melampus (assembly GCA_006408695.1). Taxonomy (NCBI): domain Eukaryota; kingdom Metazoa; phylum Chordata; class Mammalia; order Artiodactyla; family Bovidae; genus Aepyceros; species Aepyceros melampus. The sequence continues at coordinate 157,846 of SJXQ01011433.1, forward strand.
TAAAATGTGCAAGACTTATACAAAAATCTATCAAGCATTAATGAAGTTACTGAACTTTTAAAAAAGCAAGCCTGAATAAATGGAGATGTTAAACATGTTCCTGGATACAGAGATGCAAAATTATAAACATGTCAGTTCTTCCCAAATTAACCAATAGGTTCAATGCAGTTAGAAACAAGGGCTTTTTAAATGAATGGGGAAGGGCACTTCTAGTGGGACAGAATGGGTAGAGGGGCTGGAGTTGGGAATTTCCCTTTTCCTTGTGGAAGACTAGAGCTGACCAGAGTTGGATATTTCAAGAGAAAAATTACAAGGTATACTAAAAGACAAAAACAGCTTGAAAAGACAGAGCAAACATCAGAACTGGACATGGAGGGGGAGGATATTAGAATTATGAGACCATAAATTCAAAGCAACTAATATGCTAAGGAAACTAATGGATAGAGTATCAACATGCAAAAACAGGTGAGCAACGTAAGCAGAGGAGCAAATGCTAGAGATAAGAAGCATTACAGAAATAAAGAATTCCTTTGATGTGCTTATTAGTAGACTGAAACAACTGAGGAAAGAATCTGAGCTAGCGAATATCTTGATAGAAACCTCCAAAACTGAAAAGCAAGGAGAACAAAGACTAAAAGACAAAGCAAACAATCAAAAATGAGCAGAAGATTCAAGGTCTGTGAAACAACAATGATGTGTAGTATACGTGTAATGGGAGGACGAGAGGAGAAGAAAGTAAGGAACAAAAGAAACACTTGAAGCAATAATTACTGAACAATTTTGTTTGTGTTACAAAAATTTTTGTTTGTTAGTTACTAAGTGTCAGGCACCAAACCACAGAACTGGGAAGAAGCTCAGAGAACATCAAGCAGGATAAATGCTAAAAAAGAAAGAAGGAAATGAAGGAAGGAAGGGAGGAGAAACAGAAGAAAGACTAGGTGTATCATTTAAAAACTACTGAAAATAAAAAATAAAAAAATTCTGAAAGAAGAGAGAGAGAAAAAAACACCTTACCTACAGAGGAACAAAGGTAAAAATTAACATAGGACTTCACCTCAGAAAACATGCAAAAGAAGGCGGCAGTGGAGTGAAATTAAGGTGTCAAGAGGAAAAACAAACTCACCAACCTAGAATTCTCTACCCTGCAAAATTTCCTTCAAAAGTGAAAGAGAAATAGACACTTCCTCTGACAAAAATTCAGGAAATTTGTTGCCAATAGACCTTTTTAAACAAGAAATATTTGAGGAAGTTCTTCCAGAGGGAAGGAAAATAGTATAGTCAAAAACTTGGATCTACACAGAGAGAGAAGGTTGAAAAAGTAGTGAGTGTAAAACGAACTTGACATGCTTATTCTAAAATTTGTCTGGGAGAAAAATGTTCGAGAATAGATAAGAATATTTTGAAAAAGATACAGAACGATGGTGACTGGTAGTAGTAATGGTGATTAGGGTGGGGAAGATTATTAAGGATTTGAAAAATGTATCACTGAAACAGAATAGAGAGCTCTGAAATGTGCATATTTACATGTGAAAATAGGGGAATGATTTAAACAACATTTCCTTAGGATAAGAAAACTATTCAAATGCTAGTTTTCAAAAATTATCTATATGAAAAAAAAATTAGAAAGTTATAACCTCAAAAATTAATATTAACCTGATGCTGTAAATTTAAATATGTTGCATGAAGTGAAAGTAAAAGTCATTCAGTTGTGTTCAACTCTTTGCAACCCCATGGAATATACAGTCCATGGAATCTCCAGGCCAGAATACTGGAATGGGTAGTTTTCCCTTCTCCAGGGAGTCTTCCCAAACCAGGGATCAAACCCGGGTCTCCCACATTGCAGTGGATTCTGTATCAGCTGAGCCTCAAGGGAAGCCCAAGAATACTGAAGTGGGTAGCCTATCCCTTCTCCAGCAGATCTTGCCAACCCAGGAAGTGAACCGGGTTCTCCTGCATTGCAGGCGGATTCTTTACCAACTGAGAAGAAAAAGTTAATTTTCATGCTATATGAATCAATAAATAAAAGAACTTGATATAAAAAAACTAGACGAATAATATGAGCATAAAGTTTATAGAAGAGAAAACACAAATGTTCAACAAACACAAGAAAGAGGCCACCCCTTCTGAAGTCAAGGAGATGCAGGGAAATGCAGCCAGAGGATCTTTTCTTTTTAATAACATGTATCAAGAACTAAACTCATTTTTACTATCAAGTGTTGATGAAGGAAATTGGTACCTTCACTGAAAGACCTGAAACTTAGTGCAGTGTTATTTATAACTGTAAAAAAGTAGACATAAATTATCAACAAGAGGCAGGTGGAGTATGGATCCTGCCTAGAAATTGAAGTAAATCTGGAGGAACTGACCTTGGAGAACATCCTGCTTGTTAAACACAAAAGACTAAGTTGCAAAACACTATGTACAGTAAGATGAACCTATGAAAAAAATAAACCACAAGCAGAACTCTATAAAGGTGTAGGGAGAGGTCTGGAAGAGCACACAGCAAGTAACCAAGGAACAAGAAGGGAGTAACAGCTACTGAGTGCTTGCTTTGTGCTATGAGATGTTACATTCTTTACACGTACTAGCTCTAATATTCCCAGCAATTCTGAGAAGATACAACTCTAAAGACTCTCGGACTTAAAGTTCTATATCTTTATTCAGTTCAAGGACATTTTCTGAAATTATGTATTTGATTGTGTGCTCCCCAGAAATCTGTTTTCTTTTTTGATGACTCTTCCTCCATTCATTCTCTAGATCTTTTAATTTTTCTCTTGCCTCTCTGTTTTTTTTTTTCTTCCTATGTTTTAGGTCACAGTGATTATCAAACTTGAGGTGCACCCCAGTCTTCTGGAAGGCTTGTGAAAACACACAGATTTCTGGGCCCTGCCCCTAGTTTCTGATTTAGTAAGTCTGGACTGGAACTCAGAAATGTTCATGTTAAAAAGGTTCCCAGTGATCCGGATGCTGCTAGTTGGGTATCACATTTTGAGACCTACTGTTCTCAGGTATTTCTTCTACGTCTTTGCATTTTTTAAGTTTAAAAATTCCAGTTTTAATTTCCAAGAACATTTTCATTGTTTTCTATTTTCTGATGATTTTTTTTGTCTATGAAAGAAAAACCTCCTAAAAATCTCCCTGAGGACACCAAGTAGATTTTTTAAAAGTTATTTTCTATTCCCTATACTATCTCTGTTTCTTCTGGGTTCATGGTTCTGTTTGTTTATCTCGGCTCTTTTTTTAATGGGTTGTTGGTTTTACTCAAAGATCTGGAGATCCTTGGCTACACATTTATATCTGTGAATGAAGGATTTGTGTTTTATATAGATGGCTGGTATTTATCTTTTCTACAATCATAAAATCTATTTCTTCAACAGCCCTCTCCTCCAAGTTGGAACCTTTGGCATATCAACTGGCAAGATTCCATTTAAGGGTCATTGCCAGGGCCAATTCTCTCCCAGCCCCCAATAAAATGGGGATGCCTTTTCCTGGGATGGTAGCACTGGCTGCAGGAGCTTCCAGCCTTCTCCCCAAATTCTAATTTCTTTTATAAGACACTCTCTGGTTTGGCCTGGGGTAGGTACCATCTTGGCCTACTGTTCTTCCTATTCAATACAGAGGGCAAGCATACAGTGGACGTTCTCTTGGACACAACTCTTTCCAGGTGGGCAAAGGACTCCCCCTGATTTCTCCTCCCTGCTGTTTCCTGACTTCTGTACCTGTACCTTCTGACCACTGACTCTTCCCAGGTCCCCATGAGCAGTGGTTCTCACCTCCCAGGCATCCACATCTCTGGCTGCCTCTCTGCTCTGCCCATCAGGATGGTCCCATATGATTTTCTTCAAACTCTTCTGGTGACCCCTCTCCCATTCTTAGTGCTATAATTTATATTTCCTTTTGCCATTTTTTAAACTAGTGTAATCAGTGTTAAAATGGGACTTTAGTTCATCTGAGTCACCAACATGATAGACAGTCAGATTCCACCAATTCTGAGACAGACCATCACACACAAAACTTATAAGAAAATGTCCAAGGAATGTTCTGTTTCAAGAAAACGAAGAAAGAGCAAGGAAGATAGGAAAATTTCTTTGGAGACAATCTTATTCTAAATCCTACCCCCTCCCCCTGCCTACAGGCCACCTGTAGAAGGGCTGGGCCACAGGGAACAAGAGGGAGAGTGGGGAGCAGAGAAAGGGAAGCAGCCAGCAAAAGCTGTTCCTTCCTTCTTCCTCCAGCAGCTCAGCAGGAAATGGGGATGAGTGGGCCCCACCCCCTGGTCCCCTGAACTACCACAGGAAGCCTGTGAGTCTGGGTAGCTGCTCTGTCTCTGGTCCTCTCCTTTGTTCCCACCCTGCCTCTTTCTTCTTCCTGCTTTCATCCCTTACCTCTCCTCTCATTTATTGCCAATTATACCAGCCTCACATTGCTAAGTTCTCATCACCATTTATCAGGGACTATTACACCCTCTCTTCCCCTCTGTTTCTGTGTATTCAGCAAACACCACTGCAGACTGTGGTGGTGGATCTAAGAGGAGATAAGAACACTTAAGCACAAGCAGTGTGATCAAGTTCCAAGAGAGGGCAACATAAAGGAGGAACCCCAAATTCAGCCTGGGGTATCCCAGGAGCTAAGGCTTCTCAGGAGCCAAGTCAGGAGGAAGAGTAGAGCTGTCCAGGAGAGGGGGATTTAGGAGGAGTCTTCCCAGCCAGAGAGAGCATGGTATGCCGAGTTCTAGAGACACCACAGGGTCACTTTATTCTGCTATTGCACACCTCAGCTCTACAAGGTAAGCAGCACAGTGTGAAATACCTCTCACAGGTCAGGAAACTGGGGCTCAGAGAATCTATCCCACAAGCACTTACAGACCAGAACTGTTTTCCACGCAGTGACAGAGAAGCTGGCAGGAAAGAGAGAAGGATTTGGTTATTGCACTGGACTGGTCATGTTTATTATAGGATTCTTGAGACTCCAGTTCAGTTCAGTTCAGTCGCTCAGTCGTGTCTGACTCTGCAACCCCATGAATCACAGCACGCCAGGCCTCTTTGTCCATCACCAACTCCCGGAGTTCACCCAAACTCATGTGCATTGAGTCGGTAATGCCATCCAGCCATCTCATCCTCTGTTGTCCCCTTCTCTTCCTGCCCTCAGTCCCTCCCAGCTTCAGGGTCTTTTCCAGTGAGTCAATTCTTCGCATGAGGTGGTCAAAGTTATTGGAGTTTCAGCCTCAGCATCAGTCCTTCCAATGAACACCTAGGAGTGGTCTCCTTTAGGACGGACTGGTTGGATCTCCTTGCAGTCCAAGGGACTCTCAAGAGTCTTCTCCAACACCACAGTTCAAAAGCATCAATTCTTCGGCCCTCAGCTTATTCACAGTCCAACTCTCACATCCATACATGACCACAGGAAAAACCATAGCCTTGACTAGACAGACCTTAGTCGGCAAAGTAATGTCTCTGCTTTTTAATATGCTATCTAGGTTGGTCATAACTTTCCTTCCAAGGAGTAAGCATCTTTTAATTTCATGGCTGCAATCACCATCTGCAGTGATTTTGGAGCCCCCAAAAATAAAGTCTGATACTGTTTCCACTGTTTCCCCATCTATTTCCCATGAAGTGATGGGACCAGATGCCATGACCTTAATTTTCTGAATGTTGAGCTTTAAGCCAACTTTGTCACTCTCTTCTTTCACTTTCATCAAGAGGCTTTTTAGCTCCTCTTCACTTTCTGCCATAAGGGTGGTGTCCTCTGCATATCTGAGGTGATTGATATTTCTCCCAGTAGTCTTGATTCCAGCTTGTGCTTCTTCCAGCCCAGTGTTTCTCATGATGTACTCTGCATATAAGTTAAATAAGCAGGGTGACAATATACAGTCTTGACCCCCTCCTTTTCCTGTGAGCACTGTATTCACACTGTCTTACTCTCTCTTTGTAGGGTCTTAAATATCTGATAGGGCAAGATTTTCCGTTTTGTTTTCCTTTAGATTCTTTGCCTCTTAGCCCTGTGTATTTTAGAATCAACCTGGCAGTTTCAATAAAAGAAACAAAAACAAACAAAGAAAACAAGCCTACTGAACATTTTGGTTGGGAATTCATGAATCTAGAAATCAAGGAGATTGGACATCCTTTTACTTCAAATACTTCTATTCCTTTCCTTCTTCTCCTTCTGTTATTGCTATTTCATTAACCGTCTGTAATTGTCCCACAATTCTTGGATATTCTTCTTTTCCTTTCCTTCCTTCCTTCCTTTCCTCCTTGCTTTTCAATTTAGGAAGTTTTTATCCAAATATTTTCGAGCTCACTAGTCTTTGCTCAGTCATGTGCAATCTACTGATGAGCCCATCAAAAGTATGTTTTCATTTCTGTTAACAGTGTTTTTCATTTCTAGCATTCCTTTGGGTTCTATTTTAGAGTTTCCATCTCTCTGCTTACACTACCCATCTGTTCCTACATGTCAAATTTTTCCCCTTTAAAGTCCACAGTATATTAATCACAGTTGTTTTAAATTCCTAGCCTGATAATTCCAAAATCTCTGCCATATTTGAGTCTGATTCTGATACTTTGTGTCTTCAGTCCTTTTTTTTTCTTTTGCCTTTTAGCAAGGTTTGTAATTTTTTGTTGAAAGCTGGATGTGAAATATTGTGTAAAAGGAACAAATAGAGCGTTAGTGGAATGTTTTACATTTGTCTGGCTGGGAATTAGGCTGTGTTCCCCGCAAGCTGGAGCTGTGGTCAGAGGCTAAATTTTCTTCCAGCGTTCTTGTTTTTGTCTATCCTGTTGTCACTGAGTTTCCCAGGAGACTCCTTCTTAAGTCGGATCTGAGGTTTGCAGTCCTGTGGCTGTTATCCCTGCTGTACAGGATGTGGAGGCGGGGGAGGGACGCACTCTGTAGTACCGTCTCTGGGTTCCAGTCTTTAGTAGGCCCGTGTCGCTGGGCATCACAAGCGCTTCCCAGCTCCCTCACCTTTTAAGTGAGACAGGAAGCTCAGAGGAGACTGGAGTTAAATAGTGTCCGTTCTTCAGGTTGGTTAGACTTGGGCAAAACTCAAGTCAGTCAGCTTTGATAAAATAGTTTCCCTTGAGGGTGGGCCATGTTAAGGAGAAGAGAGGACTCTGGGCATATTCTAAAATGTTTACTTTTCCCCTCCTCTGCCAGAAGCACAAGGGGAAGCTTCTCCAATCTTTACATGAGAGGTTGAGAGGCTCCTGAAAGTAATAAAAGTGTTAGGAATCCCCATGACTGCCCCCTTCAGAGTTTTTAGCTCTCAAGCTTGTCTATGCTGAGCTTCCAGCAATCTGTCAATTGTAATTTATATTTTTATCATACTGACTTCTGCTCCTGGGATTCTCTTGGTGAGATATGGGTCTCTGTATCCAACTGTTTCTCTAGTTTTCAGGGAAACAGTTTGCCCTAGACTTCAGTTTTCTGTGGCTCTAAGAAGAGTTGTTGATTTTCCATTTGTTTAGCTTTTTTCTTATGTAGGGATGAGGGTGATGACTTCTAAATTCTCTACATTATATCCAGAAGAGCAAATAACCACAGTGTCTATCATATGATGACTAGATAAACAAAACATGGTATATTCATAGAACAAAATATTATTCAGCTGTAAAAAGGAATGCAGTACTGATATATGCTGCCACATGGATGAACCATGGAAACACTGTGTTAAATGATGAAGCCAGTCACCGAAGACCACATGTTAAATGATTTCATTTATATGAAATGTTCAGAATAGGTGAAAATGTAGAGACTACAACTGTTAGGGTTTATTTCTGGACTCTCAATTCTATTCCGTTAATCCACATGCCTGTCCTTATGCCAGCACCATACTGTCTTGGTTACTGTAGCTTTGTAGTAAGTTCTGAAACTAGAAGGTTTAACTCTTCTAACTTTATGCTTTTCTCAAGATTATTTTGGATATTCTGCATCCATTGTATTTCCACATGAATTTTAAGATCACTTTGTCATTTCTGGAAAAGAAAAGAAAAGAAAACCCCAGCTAGGAGTTAGATTAAGTTTACATTGAATCTACAGGTCAATTTGGGGAATATTTTCATCTGAACAATATAAAGTCTTCCAATCCAGGAACATGGGATCATTTTCCATTTTTTGAAAACTTCTTTAATTTCTTCCGACAATGTTTTGTAGTTTTCTATATACAAGTCTTGCATTTATTTTGTCAGATTTATTCTGAAGTATTTTATTCTTTCTGATGATAGAGTAAATTGGATTGTTTTCTTAATTTCATTTTCAGACTTTATTGCAAGTTTATAGAAATACAATTGATTTTTGTATGTTGATGCTATATCCAGCAACCTTGCTGAAGGAATGTTGATTTTTTATATTGAGTTTGTAATGATGTGATGACTAATCTAGAGCCAGACATCTTGGAATGTGAAGTCAAGTGGGCCTTAGAAAGCATCACTACGAACAAAGCTAGTGGAGGTGATGG
>SJXQ01011433.1:169003-182743 GCA_006408695.1 Aepyceros melampus
AGTCTGAGTGAACTCTGGGAGTTGGTGATGGACAGGGAGGCCTGGCGTGCTGCGATTCATGGGGTCGCAAAGAGTCGGACACGACTGAGCGACTGAACTGAACTGAACTGAAGCTAACTAAACTTTCTTATTAATGCTAATACCTTATATTGTTCTACAGCCATCACAGCAATACAATACATAATGTATTGATGGACCTCATACTCTTCAATCTGTTATATGGCAAATTAATTAATTGATTGATTTTCTGTAGTAATAATATACCAATTTTGTATACTTTGAGTGAATACAATTTGATGCTGTATTCTTTTTATATATTGTTGTATTCAATATAACATTTTTAACATAATTCTAAAATATATATTCATGAGTGATGATAGTTTCTAAGTTTTTGTTCTTATACTTTATCTGTTAGATTATAGCATTAAGGTTCTGATGCCAGCCCCTACAAGGAAAAATGTATTGGAGATATTCCTTCTTTTCTCCTATCTAGAAAGTTCATGTATGATTGAAATTATTTATTGAATAATTGTGAACAGTATTGAAGTGACTTGTATCTAGAGTTTTCTTTGTGATAAGATCTTTGATTGCTGATTCAATTTCTTTTCTGCAGTTGTATTTTCCGTAGCAACTTCTCTATAACATGTTTCAAATGTACACAAAATATTTATAATATTATTTTCTTATATTTGTAATATCTATAGCTTTGGTAATTATTTCACTTTTTTATTCATGATATTGTCACTCTGTCATGTCTGACTCTTTGTGACCCTGTGGATTGTAGCCTGCCAGGCTCTTCTGCCCATGGGGGTTCTCCAGGCAGGAATACTGGAGTGGGTTGCCATGCCCTCCTCCAGGGGATCTTCCCAACCCAGGGAAGATCTCTCCCTTACAGGCTGACTCTTTACCATCTGAGCCACCAGGGAAGTCTAAGAATACTGGAGTGGGTAGCCTATCCCTTCTCCAGGGGATCTTCCCAACCCAGGAATTGAATTGGGCTCTCCTGCATTGTAGGCAGATTCTTTACCAGCTGAGGTACCAGGGAAGCCCTATTTATAATATTATTTTCTTACATTTTTAATGTCTGTAGCATTGGTAATTGTTTCACCTTTTTATTCATGATATTGTGTGCATGTGTCTTCTTTTAATGACAGGTTCTATCAGAGTTCAGTTTTCAAAATCTTTTCAAATAGTAAATTTCTGGCTTTGTTGATCCTCACTATTGCATCTCTGTTTCATAAATTCCTTTATTCCTTTACATTTTATTTAGATTTGCTTTGTACTTTTTCTACATTTAAAAGTTTATTTTAGGTATTTTTTCTTTTCTAATATATGTATTGTAGTCATTACCTTTTCTGCTAAATACTTCTTCAGCTGGATCACATGAGTTTTACTTACCATTTTCATTATCAGCAAATTGAAAATACCTTCTAATTTCCATTATGATTCCTTAACCCATTGGGTATTTAGGAATGTATTCATTAATATTAAAATTAAAATTTTATAGTTGTCTTCTGTGTTGTCAACTTCTAGAATAATTGCATAGTGGTCACAGAACATGCTCGATGTGTTTTCATTCCTTTCAAATTTGTTCTATAGATTTATGGTAAAATCTGTCTAAATGTTGCACTACTAAGCCTGTAGCAATGCAGGCACAGGGGCTTAGTGGCCCTGTGGCATGTGGGATCGTCCTGGACCAGGGACTGAACCCATGTCTCCTGCATTGGCAGGTGGATTCTTAACCACTGGACCACAAGAGAAGTCCTTCACAGCATCTTTGTCTGAATGGCATACATTATTGGGCTTCCCTTGTGGCTCAGCTGGTAAAGAATCTGCCTGCAATGCGGGAGACCTGGGTTTGAAACTGGGTTGAGAAGATCCCCTGGAGAAGGGAAAGGCTACCCAATCCAGTGTTCTGGCCTGGAGAAGTCCATCGGATCGAAAAGAGTTGGACATGACTGAGCGACTTTCACTTTCACTTTACACACGTAAAGAACGTGTACTCGTAAGTTATCAGGCCCAACAAATGTGTCCTTAGGTCAAGTTTCTTGACAGCATTGCGCAAAGGAGCTCAACAATATTGCTGACTTTAGTGTACTTGTTCTATCAGTTACAGAGAGAGATATATTAAAATTGGCTGTCAACTTTCTTTAAATTAATATTTACATGATAAATCTCCTTCCTTTTCACTGTAAATCTTGCTGCTTTTTTATAACATATAGCTTAGAAATAACATCACTTGTGTTTTGTTTTGATTTTATGTAGTTTGACTATTAATTGCTAATATATTTCAATTTAATTCAAATCCATGTGCTATCTATCTCATGGGTCTCATAGTTTTCTGTCCTTTCTTTTCTTATTTTTGAATAGATTTATATTTTAATAATTTCATTTCCTCTCAGCTAGTTTCTTTTTTTTTTTTCAGCTAGTTCTAAGTACACTAAATACGTGCTCTGCTTTCATTCTTTTGGTATTTACCCAGGAAATTATAACAATTTATTTTTGATTTACAAAAGTTAATGTTAATCAATGCCTTTACAACCTCTTGGATAATGAGATGACTTTAGAACACTTTAACTTCATGTAATTTTTTTCTCATATTATCAAATACACTCTATTTCACTATAATTTTTTTCTTTAATAATTAGCTCATACATGACTGATAAACAATGATGTCAGCATAACTCAGAGACTCTGCTATTTGGCTTGTAATTTTCTCCAGGACATTAGTGTTTTGAAGCCATGAGAGGTAAACTTTCTTATCATTAAAGACAAAGCCTTAGTGTGATGCAAAGACCTTAAAAAAGAAAAAAAGCTAAAAATTCTGCAGACATGCCTAACTTTAGTGCAAGCAGAGGCTGTTTACTGGCTTTAAGAATGTCGAGGAGCTTCTCTGGTGGCTCAATGGTAAAGAATTCACCTCTTAGTGCAGGAGATGGAGGTTCAATCCCTGATCCAGGAAGATCCCACATGCCATGGAGCAACTAAGCCCATTCATGACAACTGTTGAGTCTGTGTTCTGGAGCCCTGGAGCTACAACCGCTGAGACCCCATGCCGCAACAACTGCAGCCCGTGTGACCTACAGCCTGTGCTCCCAACAAGAGAAACCCGAGCAGCTAGAGAGCAGACCCTGCTCTCTGCAGCTAGACCCAGCACAGCCAAAAATAAGAAATGATAATTTCAAAGAACCTCCAACACATTTGGTAACTTTGGCCATCTGGGTAACTAAGAGTGCAAATGAATAAGCTGCAAATAAATTTCTTCTGTGTAGAAGTAAGGTCTAATTGATGAAGTCTACCCCCAAACTATTTTTTTGCAACTTGTTTCATTGTTTAACTAACATATGACTTGTATTGTGTATAGCTCCATGAGTTTTGGCCCAGGTATATATTTTTATAACCACTACCATAATCAAAACACTTCTTTTTTTTTCCCCAGCACTTTCAAACTGTTGTTCCACTTCCTTCTGGCCTCTTTGGTTTCTGATAAGAAATCCGTAGTCATGTGACTCTTTGTTCTAAAAGAAGAACATCATTGTTTTCTTATTCTTCCAGATTTCAAATTCTCCCCTTGTCTTCATTTTTCAGCAATTTGATTATGAAATGTCTAGCATGAACTTCTCTGAGTTTATTATCTTTGGATTATTTTAGCTTCTTGACCCTGTAAGCTTATTTTTTTCCTCCAAATTTGAGTTTTTTAACCTTTTTTACTTCATGTAAGTTTTCTACACTGCACTTTTTCTCTTCTTCTGCAACACGATTTTTGTGTTGACAAAATTATTTGACAATTTTGATGTTGTCACACAGGCTTCTTAGCCTCTGTTCACTTTTTCCCCCCTATCTTTTTCTCTCTGGTGTTTAGATTGGATAATTTCTTCTCATCTATCTTTGAGTAAACAGCTTTTTTCTCTGTCACTCCATTAAGTCCATCCAATGAGATTTTTGTTTCAGTTATTATATTAGTTTTAAAATTTCCTTGTGGCTCTTTATAGTTTCTATTTCTCTGCTGAGATTTTCTATCTTTCCATTCATTTTAACAGTTTAATTCTTATTTTATAACAGCTGTTTAAGGTCTTTATCGGATAGTCCCAATATTTATGTCACATTTATTGTTGTTTCCCCTGAGAGTTGACGTTTTCCTAGTTTTTTTGTATGCCAGGTAGTTTTGGATTGTGTCCTGGCCATTGTAATTATGCTGTGAGATTCTGAGTCTTGTTTAAATCCTATATAAAATATTGAAATTTTGTGTGAAGAGGCAGTCAGCTCACTTGGATTCTGGCTGCAAGTTCCAATGAGCCTTCTGCCGTGTGTAGTTTTAATACTAAGGTCCGTTTTCAAGCCTTTGCAGTGCTATTCCCATCTACCCTGCATGTTTGCCACCTAGTGGTCAGTTGGGTTCCCAGAACACAGTCTATCTCAGCTTAGTTCTCAACTCTTGCTATGCTGTTTAGAATGAGATCTACGCAGGCACAATTCAGAGGTGAGCCCAGCATTTCACAAACAAGTTCATAGCGTTGTTCTCTTAAGCTCCCCCTTCTCTGCAACCTCCTACATACTTTTTATCTCTCTGTGACTCCATTTTGGCTTCTGGCTAGGAAACTAATGTTGGACCTCTAGTTACCCCAATTCTCACGTTGCATTCATGTCTTGGGACAAGTGACAGAAGGGAAAAAACAGCAATGCAGGTTTATCTCACCCTCTTGGGATGCTCTTTTCAGTACAAATAACCCTGATGAAAGAGTAAGGTTCCCTTCCATTAAAGTTTTAGGTCCATCTGGAAACTGTCCTGGAATTGTTCCTGGAAATTGTCAGTTTGTAGTCTGTCCTTTTTTTTTTTTTTTTTAAAGGCAGATGGCTTATCTCTTTTGTCTCTTCTTTTCTCTGTAGTTCATTATATATTCTGGATATTATTTACCAGCTGATATATGCAAATACTTTCCCTATTATCACTAATTTTATAAAATTATCACTAATTTTTTCTTCTTTGTTTTGATATGATAAAATTCATTACTTTTTTCCATTGTTGTCTTAAGAACACCTTCTTATCTAATAATTATAAACATATTAGCCTAAATGTTCTCCTGGTACTTTTATAGATGTGTCCATATTTGTCAAGGGACAAGACAACTTTGTTTCTCCTTCCACGTGATAAAGTTAATTGTTCCTAAATCACTGATTGAATATTCTGTCCTTTCAAAAACTCTTTTGCAATGCAACCTTTGATATATTTAATTCCTATACGTTCATAGATTTCATTCTGTATTCTTTATTCTGTTTAGTTATCTACTTGTTTATACCTGAATCAATACCATGCTGTTATGATTACTATAGCTTTTTAGTATGCTTTGTTATATTAAAGGACACGCGTCTTTCTTATTTTTTTTTTCTTGTTTTTTCCAGTCATCTTCTGTATTCTTCGCACTTCCCTTGTAGCTCAGCTAGTAAAGAATCTGCCTGCCATGTGGGAGACCTGGATTCAGTCCCTGGGTTGGGAAGATCCCCTGGAAAAGGGAAGGATGACCCATTCCAGTTTTCTGGCCTGGAGAATTCCATGGAGTGTATAGTCCATGGGGTCGCAAAGAGAAGAATATAGAAAAAGTGAAAGTAAAGTTGCTCCGTTGTGTCTGACTCTTTGCAACCCCATGGACTATATTCCATCGAATTCTCCAGGCCAGAATACTGGAGTGGGTAGCCTTTCCCTTTTCCAGGAGATCTTCCCAACCCAGGGATTGAACCCAGGTCTCCCACATGGCAGGTGGATTCTTTACCAGCTGAGCATTGTAAAGACTCTGTATTCTTGTAATTTTCTCTTTCAGATGGCTTTTGGAATCTCTCATAAAATCCCTTTAAGCATTTCTATTGTAACTCTAGTTAATAATTACATTTCAGTGAATTGACATGTTAATAAAGAGAATAATCCCATCCACCATCACACTATATTTTCTAATTGTAATCTATTATTTTTATGTCTTCTAAAATTTTATAACTTGCTTCATATAGGTTTTTCACATTTCAAAATTTATTATACATTATGAACTTGCAATAGAAGTTTTATAGATTTTTTGAAAATATAAATGGGAATTTTTCTATTATAGTTTTTAAATGGTTTTGTTTGTATAAAAGAAAGCTACTTGCTATACCCTCTAACTAGTTCTGACAATTTATCCACTGGTATGTTATGAAATTTTCTATGTATATGATTATATTACCAATAACTAGATAATTTTGTCTCTTTATTTTTTCTGGGTTTATATATTAATCTTTTTCTCCCTTTGAAAAAGCCTTTAGGACAGTCTTCAATATTTGTAGTTGCCTTATATCTTGTTCTTTTACATTAATGAAAATACTTTCAGTGTTTCTCCACTTTCTCTGATGTCTTCTGTAGCTTTTTGAGAGGCACTATCAGCTCACTTCAGTTCAGTCACTTAGTCATGTCTGACTCTTTGCAACCCCATGGACTGCAACACGCCAGGCCTCCCTGTCCATCACCAACTCCCAGAGTTTACTCAAACTCATGTCCATTGGGTAGGTGATGCTAACCAACCATCTCATCCTCTGTTGTCCCCTTCTCCTCCTGCCCCCAATCCCTCCCAGCATCAGGGCCTTTTCCAAGGAGTCAGTTCTTTGCTCAGGTGGCCAAAGTATTGGAGCTTCAGCTTCAACATCAGTCCTTCCAATGAATATTCAGGACTGATTTCCTTTAGGGTGGACTGATTGGATCTCTTTGCAGTCCAAGGGACTCTCAAGAATCTTCTCCAATACCACAGTTCAAAAGTATCAGTTCTTTGGTGCTCAGCTTTCTCTATAGTCCAACTCTCACATCTGTACATGACTACCGGAAAAACCATAGCTTTGACTGTAGGACCTTTGCTGGCAAAGTAATGTTTTAATATGCTGCCTAGGTTGGTCATAACTTTTCTTCCAAGAAGTAAGTGTCTTTTAATTTCATGGCTGCAGTCACCATCTGCAGTAATTTTGGAGCCCCCAAAAATAAAGTCTGTCACTATTTCCACTGTTTCTCCATCTATTTGCCATAAAGTGATGGGACCAGATGCCATGATCTTTGTTTTCTTAATGTTGAGCTTTAAGCCAACTTTTTCACTCTACTCTCACTTTCTTCAAGAGGCTCTTTAGTTCTTCTTCACTTTCTGCCATAAGCGTTATCTGCATATCTGAGGTTATTGATATTTCTTCCAACAGAATGCTTTTACAGCATCAATTAAGAAAATCATTTTCCCTTTCTTCTTAACCTGTTAATATAGTAAATTTTTATTTTAAAATTATCTAATGTTGAACTGGGCTTCCCTAGTTGCTCAGATGATAAAGAATCTGCCTGCAATGCAGGAGACCTGGATTCGATCCCTGGGTTCTATCTTCCCTGGGAAGATCTCCTGGACTAGGAAATGGCAACCCACTCCAGTATTCTTGCCTGGAGAATTCCATGGACAGAGAAGCCTGGCAAGCTACGGTCTATGGGATCGCCAAGAGCCAGACAGGACTGAGTGCCTAACACTTAATACTTAATATTGAGCTACCTATCAATTTCTGAGGCATCTCTATTTGGTAATAACATATTGTTCTTTTGATTCTTTAGATATAACTCAGGGTTTGATTTTCTAATTATAAAGTTAAGTGCAAGTTTATAAACACGCTACTCTATGTTCTTGTTTTCCCTTACTACATTTGCTGTTTTTTGGTTTTAGTGTTATATTCAGAAATTGTTTACAAGTTTTTAGGTTCATAGTTATTTTCATCTGTTCTTTGAAGGTTTGATAGATTTTTCTATGCATAATATATAATCCTACTGCTTTATGTAGAGGGAAAAATTGAAAGGTAGTAAATTTTTATTTTTGTTTTAAAATTGTTATAATTAATATGCAACAAAGTATACAAGTCTTGAATCTTTATTTTAATGAATTTTGATCATTATATATACTATGTAATCATCACTCAGTTATTTACCAAGAAACTCATCCATAAAGTCAGGTGTCCCTCAGAAATAAACCTATGTACCTATGGTCAGTAAATCTATGACAAAAGAGGCAAAAATATACAGTGGAGAAAAGAGAATCTTCAATAAATAAGGCTGGGAAAACGGAACAGCTATATGTAAAAGAATGAAATTAAGATATTCTCTAACACTATGCACAAAAGTAAACTCAAAAGGATTGAAGAACTGAATGTAAGGCCAGATACTTTATAACTCCTAGAGGAAAACACAGGCAGAACACTCTTTGACATAAATTGCAATAATATCTTTTTGGATTCATCTCCTACGGTAATGAAAAAAAATTTTTTAATGGACAAATGGGACCTTGTTAGGCTTAAAAGCTTTTGCACATCAAAAGAAACCATAAACAAAATGAAAAGACAGTCTATAAAATGGGAGAAATATTTGCAAATGATATGACTAACAATGAATTAATCTTTAAAGTATACAAAGAGCTCATATACCTCAATATAAAAAAAATCCAGTGAAAAAGGCAGAAGATCTAAATATACATTTCTCCCAAAAAGACATACAGGTGGCCAAATGGCACGTGAAAATATACTTCACATTGCTAATTATTATAGAAATACAAATCAAAACTACAATGTGGTAACAGCTCACACTGCTCAAGACGGCCATCATCAAAAAGTCTACAAAGGAAAAATACTGGAGAGGATGTGAAAAAAAGGAACTTTCCTACACTATGAGTGGGAATGTAAATTGGTGCTAGTCACTCTGGAGAACAGTATGGAGGTTCCTTAAAAAACTAAAAATAGAGCTACCATATGATCCTGCAGGGGCTTCCCTGGTAAAGAATCTGCCTGAAATGCAGAATACATAGGAGACGCGGGTTTGATCCCTGAGTCAGGAAGATCCCCTGGAGGAGGGCATGGCAACCCATTCCAGTATTCTTGCCTGGAGAATCCTGGGGACAGAGGGGCCTGAGGGGCCACAGTCCATAGGGCCACAAAGAATAGGACACTCCTGAAGCGACTGAGCACAGCGCATGATCCTGCAATCCCGCTCTGGGGCACATATCTGGAGAAACCACAGTTTAAAAAGATACACGCACCCCAGTGTTCACTGCAGCGCTATTTACAACAGCCAAGACACAGAAGCAACCTAAATGTCCATCGACAGATGAACGGATAAAGAAGACGTGATATACAATGGAATATTAATCAGCCACAAAGAAATGAAATATCACCATTTGTAGCAACACAGATGAATCTAGAGATTACCACACTAAGTGAATTAAACAAACAGAGAAAAACAAATATCATATGATATTACTTATATACGGAATCTTGCTTTGCTAAAAATTTTACTTTTATTTCAGGTTCGAAGGATTTCTTTACAAAAGAAGCCACTCATTACACATAAGTAAACAATTTCAATGTTCAATAGAGGATTATTTAACTTAATTTCAACATACAATCATTAAAAGAAAAGAGAAATAGAAATAATAAATACGAATAATAGCACATACATCACCAAATTAGGCTGGCCAACATCCAGACTTAAACAGAGTGCTGAGAATATCCCAGGCAGTGTGTCCACTCCATGGGTGAGACTTCAAATTACAGTTTCAGGGGCTCCTGCTTATAATCCCAGGGCACAAACTGATATTAATAGTTTGTGTACAAAAATGCAGCTCTGGTTTTAGTTTAATCTTTTTACAGTACTGTTTGTTTCATATTGTGATCATAGGATTTCATTAAACCCCAAATGATTGGCCAGACCTCCAGGTGCTCAAGAATTCCAAGACACACTCCCTTTTTTATCTAAAGTGCTGCCTGGTTTGCTGTGCTTGCAGGCAGGGATGGAATCCAAGCAGTATCCAGGCAGGTCAGAAGCAAGATCAGAGGCCTGCTCTCTTGCTTCTGAAGCCTTTATTTTAATTTCCTTAACAGTCGGCCTCAAGATTGTTTAGGCTGAAGAATATAGGAATAAGGCAAGTCTTCTTAATTCTGTAAGTTAAGTAACAATTGCAGATAGTTAATAAAGAAACAAGTAATGGGTTAAACAATGCAGAAAACAATTTTTGAGCAGTAGGGGATTTAGGCAAGAAAAAGTCCCCCATGAATAAGTATGTTTTTGAACATCAACTCCTACATCCATTAACTTATTGGTGGCAATAGTAATAACAATGGAATGTTCTATCAAGTTACAGTTATGTTTATCTATGAAGTTTTGTCGGAGAAGGCAATGGCACCCCACTCCAGTACTCTTGCTTGGAAAATCCCATGGATGGAGGAGCCTGGTGGGCTGCAGTCCATGGGGTCGCTAAGAGTCGAACACAACTTAGCGACTTCACTTTCACTTTTCACTTTCATGCATTGGAGAAGGAAATGGCAACCCACTCCAATGTTCTTGCCTGGAGAATCCCATGGATGGGGGAGCCTGGTGGGCTGCCGTCTATGGGGTCGCACAGAGTCGGATACAACTGAAGCGACTTAGCAGCAGCATGAAGTTTTGTAACTCTGGTTCCTTGCAAAATTTTACTTAACAGTTCTCAGGAAAAGCTAATGTTAGGAACAAGATAGGAAATAATATTTGAGTCCATAATAAAAATTTCTCATGGGGGAAAAGTAATAGGTGACCCCCTTTCAATATATATGATTAACATGTGCTAGTCTGAGTGAACTCCGGGAGTTGGTGATGGACAGGGAGGCCTGGCGTGCTGCGATTCATGGGGTTGCAAAGAGTGAGCAACTGAACTGAACGAGACTTCCAGAAAAAAAGGTTTATCACTGATACATAGTAGTTTCTACATCATTGTTACAATACACATAGGAGGAGCTACTTAAGAAAAAACATATTAAAGGACTTAGGGACTTAGTCCATTCACAATAGTTAGTGGAGTTCTCCAATAAGCTGCTGCTGCTGCTAAGTCGCTTCAGTCGTGTCCAACTCTGTGCGACCCCATGGTCAGCAGTCCACCAGGCTCCTCTGCCTCTAGGATTCTCCAGGCAATAATACTGGAGAGGGTTGCCATTTCCTTCTCTAATGCATGCAGACACGCTAAGTCACCTCAGTCGTGTCTGACTCTGTGCAACCCCATGGATAGCAGACCACCAGGCTCCTCCGCCCACAGGATTCTCTAGGCAAGAATACTGGAGTGGGTTGCCATTTCCTTCTTCAATAAGCATGGCGCCCGAAATGCAAGAAGATGGTCCGCATAACAGTCCTTTGATAGTCTTGTCACAGTCTATCAGTAAGTGGGTGCAATTATTAAAGTAACACATGAAATTGGCACATAAAACTTTTGTTCATGACTTGAACTGTACCAGGGCTGTATAATCTAGCAAAGAGATAAATTTTGTCCATAGAAAGTCAAAGTTAAAAAAGAACAGGCCTTGTTTACACTACAGTGATATTAACCTGAGTTCAGGTCTGGCTCATGTTTTCCCTCCTGAAGACACTCCAATTACTTTCTTCATATTTTTCTTTTAATTGTAGCATATCCTTGAAGGTTGAAGCATGAATGACAACCTACATTATAATCAGGCTTTCAAGAGTAGTCTATTCATGAGAATAACAATGTGTTAATGGCACATATTTTGGTTTTTCCTGTCCAGGCATCATCACTAATACAGTATTATCCTTTCCCTGCGAAATCACATCAACAGTTATGGGAGGACTGTTGGGCTCCTTCACCCAAATTTTAGCTCTGATTGCATGTATTTCATTTGTGGATTCAAACCCTCCATCATCTCTAACTGTTAATAAAGCGTGAAGTTTTCCTTTTAAACTTTGTCAATTACATATGGAAAAATCAGCAATTGGGCAATTTGATTATGTTTATTAATAACAAGATCATGCTTTCCTTCATTTTTAAAAATTACTTTAATTTCTTCTTGCTAGTCTGAGCCTATAACTCCTCCACAGACATAGAGCCCTTTCAATGTTAAACTGGAGCATTCTTAGATTAATCCAAAGTGCTCAGGAGGTATTTTGATTCCAATACCAGTTGAAATAGCACATGCCAATCTTTTAGTAAGTCTACATTCAGATAGAGTAAAAATACAGTCTAGTGACCTCAGGAGTAGCTTGGAAAGGAGCTAATGCTACTGGGATAATTTCCCAATACTCAGTTATTTCAGGATGCAAGTCTATTTTATGAATCTGAAAGTTTGGAATAGTCATTCTTATCAAAGCAGTTTCTGATTCTCCTATCTGTTGTTCAGTCACTCAGTCATGCAACCCTATGTACTGCAGCACGCCAGTCTTCCCTGTTTTTCACCATCTCCTGAAACTTGTTCAAACTCATGTCCATTGAGTCTGTGATGCCATCCAACCATCTCGTCCTCTATCATCCCCTTCTCTTCCTGCCCTCAATCTCTCCTGTCATCAGGATCTTTTCTAATGAGTCAGCTCTTCACATTGGGTAGCCAAAATATTGGAGCTTCAGCTTCAGCATCAGTCCTTTCAAATAATATTCAGGATTGATTCCTTTAGGATTGACTGGTTGGATTTCCTTGCAGTCCAAGAGACTTTCAAGAGTCTTCTCCAACACCATAGCTCAAAACCATCAGTTCTTCTACACTCAGCCTTCTTTATGGTCCAACTCTCACATACAAACACGAGTACTGAAAAAACTAGCTTTGACTGGATGCAACTTTGTTGGCAAATTAATGTCTCTACTTTTTAATATGCTCTCTAGGTTGGTCATAGCTTTTCTTCTAAGAAGCAAGCGTCTTTTAATTTCATGGCTGCAGTCACCATCTGCAGTGATTTTGGAGCCCAAGAAAATAAAGTCTTTCACTGTTTCCACTGTTTCCCCATCTATTTTGCCATGAAGTGATGGAAGGGGATGCCATGATCTTTGTTTTTTAAATGTTGAGTTTTAAGCCAGCTTTTTCACTGTCCTCTTTCAGTTTCATCAAGAGGTTTTCTAGTTCCTCTTTGCTTTCTGAGTCTCCTATAGGTCTATTATTTAAAATATTGAAAGCAGCATTCAAGTTAGTCCTCCAATTTTTATGAGAGCTCTCTCCAAGTTTAATTAATTGCTGTTTAAACAAACTATTCTTTCAATCAAACCAACAGCTTGAGGATAATAAGGAATATGAAATATTCATTGTATGTTATGTTCTTGGGAAAACTCTTGGATTAACTTACTTTAAAATGTGACATTTTTACCCTAAATTTGGAAATGAAGTACCATAATACAAATTAATTATTTCCAATGTTTTAGTAATATTAGTCTGATTGACTTTCCCAAAGCGGATACTAAGTATCCAGAATAGGTATCCACTGCAGTATTTACATACTGGTATCCTTTTATCTAGAATTAATGGACCAATATAGTCAATTTTCCATATCTGCCCAAGCAGTTTGCCACATGCCAATTGTCCTTTGACTAGACATGGTAAGCTTCTATGCTTAATATATTGACAAATTGGACATTGAATAATAACATATTTAATGAGATCCATAGTTAAGGAAACACCTCAATCTTGAGCCCATCTCTGTGTTGCTTTTACCCCAGATGGCCACATTTTTGGTGTGCCCACAGAGTCAAACCTTTTAAATCGCTGGAGTCTGAATCAACTTTTATGCTTGGATTTGGGTTTGTTCACCTGTAATAGAGTTATACCATCGTTCCATAGAGTTTGGAACACTGTGTACATCTACATGAAAGACTTAAACATTAGTAGTTTAAACAATTTCCCAAATGTCAAACCATAATTCCTTTCCCCATAGCTCTTAGAAGTGAATTTGCCAATTATTTTTACATAAAGGGGAAG
>SJXQ01011433.1:182997-200882 GCA_006408695.1 Aepyceros melampus
GATAAACAGAATACAACTCAGCAAATTGACTGCTTTTATCTTCCCCAATCATTGTCAGCAATTTAGCAGTGACCAGATTAAATGCCACTGCTTTCCAATAGTGAGTGACCCTATATGAGTAAACCACGCATGCTGTTTTTCTTGTGCAGTTAGAGTCAAAGGGCTTTCTCCATTTTACAAACAACTCAGTTATTTCAGGCTTAATTAGAGCCTCTTGCTTGAGGCCTTGTATAGAATTTCAGAAATCCTTTCAAGTAAGGCAGCAAGCCCAAGTGACCCAGGTTTGGCTTGCTCCTGAATATACCATTTCTATTTCATTATGCTGGACTCCTAGGCTTGCCCCTTTCTGTAGGCTTGGGGGTGAACCTTGTACCCATTGCATGACTGGCACTTGAGGTCTTAATGTTAAATTATGATCTATAGTCAATTGTTCCGTATCAAAGCCCAATAATAAGCCAATAATTCTTTTCCAAAGATAGTCCAATTTCTTCCAGCCTCTGGAAATTTCCTACTCCATTTTGCCTCGCTGTTTTTGCCATAAACTCCAATTAGCATGCAATACACTTACAGACCACATGCAATTTTATGTCCCTTGGTTGTAGCTCACGGGGTATGTGATCTCCAGCAAAGATAGATTATTGGGATAAGCTTTAGAACGATTCAGTTAAACTTTTTAGCAATAAGACATCATAGTAAGGGACTCTCCCCGTTCATGGATCACAGCCTTGTCGTGGTGAAGGAACTTGCACAACTCAGTGAAGCTACAAGCCATGCCGTGCAGGGCCACCCAAGATGGATGGGTCACATGAGGAGTTCTGACAAAACGTGGTCCACTAGAGGGTGCAGTGGCAACCCGTTCCAGTGCTCTTGCCACAAGAACCCTATGAACAGTATGAAAAAAACAACAAGATGAGCACCCGGCTGGAAGGTGTCCAATATGCTCCTGAGGAAGAGTAGAGGGCAATTACTAATAGCTCCAGAGAAAATGAAGCCATTGGCCCAAAGTGGAAATGATGCTCAGTTGTGGTTGTGTCTGGTGGTGAAAATAAAGTCCAATGCTATAAAGAACAGTACTGCATAGGAACCCTGATGTTAGGTCCAAGAATCGTGGTATTGGATGTGGTCAAGCAGGAGATGGCAAGAGTGAATGTTAACATCTTAGGAATCAGTGAACTAAAATTGACGGGAATGGGTGAATTTAATTCAGATAGCCATTATATCTACTACTGTGGGCAAGAATTCCTTAGACGTGGAGATCCCTCATAGTCAACAAGAGAGTCTGAAATGCAGTACTTGGGTGCAGTCTCAAAAATGACAGAATGATCTTGGTTTATTTCCAAGGCAAAACATTCAGAATCACAATAATCCAAGTATATGCCCCACTGATGCTAAAGAAGCTGAAGTTAACTAGTTCTATTAAGAACTATAAGACATTCTAGAATTAACACCAAAAAAAGATGTCTTTTTTATCATAGGGGATTAGAATAAAAAAGTAGGAAGTCAAGAGATACCTGGAATAATAGGCAGGTTTGGCCTTGAAATACAAAATAAAGCAGGGCAAAGACTAACAGAGTTTTGTGAAGAGAACATACTGGTCATAGCAAATACCTTTTCCCAAGAACACAAAAGATGAGTCTACACATGGATATCACCAGATGGTCAATACCAAAATCAGATTGATTATATTCTTTGCAGCCAAAAATGGAGAAGCTCTATACAGTCAGCAAAAGCAAGATCTGGAGCTGACTGTGGCTCAGATTGTGAGGCTCTGATTGCAAATTTCAGGCTTATATTGAAGAAAGTAGAGAAAGCCACTAGGCCATTCAGGTATGACCTAAATCAAATCCCTTATACAGTAGAGGTGACAAATAGATTCAAAGGATTAGATCTGACAGACAGAGTGCCTGAAGAACTATGGATGGAGGTTCAGAACACAAAAGATGAGTCTACACATGGATATCACCAGATGGTCAATACCAAAATCAGATTGATTATATTCTTTGCAGCCAAAAATGGAGAAGCTCTATACAGTCAGCAAAAGCAAGATCTGGAGCTGACTGTGGCTCAGATTGTGAGGCTCTGATTGCAAATTTCAGGCTTATATTGAAGAAAGTAGAGAAAGCCACTAGGCCATTCAGGTATGACCTAAATCAAATCCCTTATACAGTAGAGGTGACAAATAGATTCAAAGGATTAGATCTGACAGACAGAGTGCCTGAAGAACTATGGATGGAGGTTCATAACATTGTATAGGAGACAATGACCAAAACCATCCCAAGGAAAAAGAAATGCAAGAAGGCAATTTAATCTGAGGGGGCTTTACAAATAGCTGAAGAAAGAAGAGAAGTGAAAAGCAGAGGAAAAAAGGAAAGATAAGCCCTACTCAATGCAGAGTTCCAGAGAACAGCAAAGAGAGATAAGAAGGGGCCTTCTTAAATGAAAAATGCAAAGAAATAGAGGAAAACAATAGAATGGGAAAGACTAGAGATCTCTTCAATAAAATTGGAGATATCAAGGGAACATTTCATGCAAGGATGGATATAATAAAGGACAGAATGGCAAGGACCTACCAGTAGCAGAAGGGAGAGTAAGAAGAGGTGGCGAGAATACACAAAAGTGAAAGTGAAGTCACTCAGCCGTGTCCGACTCTTTGTGACCCCATGGACTGTAGCCTACCAGGCTTCTCCATCCACGGAATTTTCCAGGCAAGAGTACTAGAGTGGGTTGCCATTCCCTTCTCCAGGGGATCTTCCCAACCCACGGATTGAACCCAGGTCTCCTGCATTGCAATCAGATGCTTTACCATCTGAGCCACCAAGGAAGTCTCGCACAAAAGAACTATACAAAAAAAAGGTCTTAATGACCCAGATAATCACGATGGTGTGGTCATTCACCGAGAACCAGACATCCTGGAGTATGAAGTCAAGTGGGCCTTAGAAAATATTATTGCCAATAAAGCTAGTGCAGGTGACAGAGTTCCAGCTGTGTTATTTCAAATCCTAAAAGATGATGCTGTGAAAGTGCTACACTCAATACGTCAGCAAATTTGGAAAACTCGGCAGTGGCTACAGGACTGGAAAATGTAAGTTTTCATTCCAGTCCCAAAGACGGGCAATGTCAAAGATATTCCAGCAACCATACAGTTGCCTTTATTTCACATGCTAGCACAGTTATGCTCAAAATCCTTCAAGCTAGCCTTCAACGGTGTGTGAGCCAGGAACTTCCAAATGTATAAACTGGATTTACAAAAGGCAAAGGAACAGGAGATCAAATTGCCAACATTCAATGGATCATAGAGAAAGTAAGGGAATTCCAGACAAACATCTATTTCTGCTTCATTGACTACACTAAAGCCTTTGACTGTGTGAAAAGTTAAATGAAAGTCACTCAGCCGTGTCTGGCTCTTTGTCAGTCCTATCTAATTCTTTCTGTACAGTCCGTGGAATTCTCCAGGCCAGCATACTGGAGTGGATAGCCTTTCCCTTCTCCAAGGGATCTTCCCAATTCAGGGGTTGAACCCTGCATTGCAGGCAGATTCTTTACCAGCTGAGCTACCGGGGAAGCCCCTAGTAGTTGTTGGATTGCAACAAACTGTGGAAAATTCTTAAAGAGAAGGTAATACCAGACTAGTTGACCTGCCTCCTAAGAAACCTGTATTCAGGTCAAGAAGCAAGAATTAGAACTGGATATGGAACAGCAGACTGGTTCAAAACTGGGAAAGAAGTATGGCAAGGCTGTATATGGTCTCTCTGCTTATTTAACTTACATGCAGAGTACCTCATGCAAATGCCATGCTGGATCAATCATAAGCTGGAATCAAGATTGTCGGGAGAAATATCAACATCTTCAGAGGTGCAGATGATACCACTGTAATGGAAGTGAAGAGGAGCTAAAGAGCCTCTTGATGAGGGTGAAAGAGGAGAATGAAAAAGGTGGCTTGACACTCAACATTAAAAAGCTAAGATCATGGCATCCAGTCCCATCACTTCAAGGCAAAGAGAAGGGGGGGAAAGTGGAAGTAGTGACAGATTTTATTTTCTTGAGCTTCAAAAATCAGTGTGGCTGGTGACTGCAGCCATGAAATTAAAAGACGCTTACTCCTTGGAAGGAAAGTTATGACCAACCTAGATAGCATACTAAAAAGCAGAGACATTACTTTGCCAACAAAGGTCCATCTAGTCAAGGCTATGGTTTTTCCAGTGGTCATGTGTGGATGTGAAAGTTGGACTGTGAAGAAAGCTGAGGGCTGAAGAATTGATGCTTTTGAAGTGTGGTGTTGGAGAAGACTCTTGAGAGTCCCTTGGACTGCAAGGAGAACCAACCAGTCCATTCTAAAGGAGATCAGCCCTGGATGTTCTTTGGAAGGAATGATGCTAAAGCTGAAACTCCAGTACTTTGTCCACCTGATGCAAAGAACTGACTCATTGGAAAAGACTCTGATGCCGGTAGGGATTGGGGGCAGGAGGAAAAGGGGACGACAGAGGATGAGATGGCTGGATGGCATCACCGACTCAATGGACATGGGTTTGGGTGAACTTTGGAAGTTGGTGATGGACAGGGAGGCCTGGCGTGCTGCAATTCATGGGGTCGCAGAGTCAGCACGACTGAGCGACTGAACTGAACTGAACTGATGGTTTTTCCAGTAGTCATGTATGGATGTGAGTTGGACCATAAAGAAGACTGAACGCCAAATTGAGACTTTCAAATTGTGTTCCTGGAGAAGACTCTGGAGAGTCCCTTGCACTATTAGGAGATCAAATCAGTTCAGTTCAGTTCAGTCGCTCAGTCATGTCCGACTCTTTGTGACCCCATGAATCGCAGCACGCCAGGCCTCCCTGTCCATCACCAGTTCCCAGAGTTCACTCAGACTAACGTCCATTGAGTCCGTGATGCCATCCAGCCATCTCATCCTCTGTCGTCCCCTTCTCCTCCTGCCCCCAGTCCCTCCCAGCATCAGGGTCTTTTCCAATGAGTCAACTCTTCGCATGAGGTGGCCAAAGTACTGGAGCTTCAGTTTGAGCATCATTCCTTCCAAAGAAATCCCAGGGTTGATCTCCTTCAGAATGGACTGGTTGGATCTCCTTGCAGTCCAAGGGACTCTCAAGAGTCTTCTCCAACACCACAGTTCAAAAGCATCAATTCTTCGGCTCTCAGCTTTCTTCACAGTCCAACTCTCACATCCATACATGACCACAGGAAAAACCATAGCCTTGACTAGACGGACCTTAGTCGGCAAAGTAATGTCTCTGCTTTTGAATATACTATCTAGGTTGGAGATAACTTTTCTTCCAAGGAGTAAGCATCTTTTAATTTCATGGCTACAGTCACCATCTGCAGTGATTTTGGAGCCCAAAAAAATAAAGTCTGACACTGTTTCTACTGTTTCCCCATCTATTTCCCATGAAGTGATGGGACCAGATCAAATCGGTCAATCCTAAAATAAATAAACCCAGAATATTAATTTCAAGGACTGTTGCTGAAGCTCCAATACTTTGGCAGCCTGATGTAAAGTGTCAATTCATTGGGAAAGACCCTGAGGCTAGGAAAGAGTGAAGGCAAAAAAAGAAAGGGGCAACAGAGGATGAGAGGATGAGACAGCATCACCGGCTCAGTGGACGTGATCTGAGCAGCTCTGGGAGATAATGGGGCGCAGAGGAGCTTGGCGTTCTACAGTCCCTGGAGTCACAAAGTGTAGAACACAGCTGAACAGCAACAACAATGTGTGCCCACGATCTTCATCGATCATGTGAGATGATATTTATTACCAAAGTAACAAAAAATTTTAAGAACAAATGTGAATCACTTAAAGGCAAACAAATTTACATAGTCTGTTATCAAAATACACATTCCAAGAAAAGCTTGTTCTCTTAACAGAGAGAGAAAAACCAAATTCTAGTCTGACACAAACTTACTGTTAATAACAAATTTATTTATCTAGTTGATTGTAATTTAAGAAGTCCTCTCTTGAAGAGGTAGTACTTTTGCAAAGTCATCAAAGTGAAACCATAGGTTTCTATAATGACAGAAAGGCTGAAAAAGGCATATTTAAAATCTGATTACAGTGTAATTGATAAAAGTAACTTGGTTACTGCTGTGGCACATAACACTTTAAGATAGTAACTAGAATTATGACTGACAACATTTTATCATAACATATCAGATCTTTATGAATTCTTTATAATTTCTAAAATATCTGTATTAGTAAAATTTACCATACAATACAATCCAAGGAGATTTATTCATGTAATAAATCTTTAACATGCCAAGTGATGTTAGTTTAATATCTTTCTTTGAGATGCCTCAGAAGCCCTCTGAAATACCTCAAAATTAGCTAGAGGTCAAAAGAACTTAATTAGAATCTGATTTTAGGAAGTTCTGTCAAAAATATCAAAGGGTTTAGAATATTCAGTGAGATAAAATCATAGACCATTATGAAACTATAGTTATTCATTCAGCCAAATTAACAATAAAGGATTTCAAAGGTAAGTGTAGAATAGATCACTTAAAAGGTAAAGAAACATAAAATCTGTTATCAAAGGCAGTTCAACATCTCAAGAAAACCTGTACCATGTATGAAACTCTTTTCTCAGAGTCCATCTTCCACAAACCTTTCTTCTCATTTTTGTATCCAAAGCTTTATTTTCCATTCAGAAATGGATACCTGTACATCAGACCTACTTCCTTTTCCCTTAACAAAATGCAATTCCATTCTTCATAACTTCTTTATTAAAAACACACATTCTACTTTCCTTGAGCAACCAGGAACTGTCCTTTTATTAACATTCTAAGTACCAGTGATAAGTTCTGCAAATATTTACTTTCTTACAGAGAACATCTCAGGATAGCACCAAACATATTCATTAATAGTCTGAAATGTCTTCAGTTTCTCTGTAAGAGGAAGCCTGTGTTTAGTAATTAATGTTTTAGCATCTTATATAATGCTATTATATAAGATAATATATTTTGTTGTTGTTCATTCACTCAGTTGTGTCCAACTCTTTGCTATCCCATGAATGGCAGCATGCCAGGCTTCCTTGTCCTTCTTTATCTACTAGAGTTTGCTCAAACTCATGTCCATTGAGTTGATGATGCCATTCAACTATCTCATCCTCTGTTGCCCCCTTCTCCTGCACTCAATCTTTCTCAGCATTAGAATCTTTTCCAATGAGTTGGCTCTTTACACCAGGTGGCCCAAGTACCAGAGTTTCAGCTTCAACATCAGTCCTTCCAATGAATATTCAGGGTTGATTTCCTTTAGGACTGACCACTTTGATCTCCTTGCTGTCCACTTAGAAGTGGCTTAGTTATTTAATAAAATTCCATCATTTAACTTAATTTAGCACAACCCTAGAAATTCAAGTTACCAAAATCTGGAGAAATTATTTTAGACAGACATGACTCAAGCGTAATAATTCTTAACAGTGTTTATCATGGCACCCCACTCCAGTGCTCTTGCCTGGAAAATCCCATGGACAGAGGAGCCTGGTGGGCTGCAGTCCATGGGGTCGTGAAGGGTCAGACATGACTGAGCGACTTCATTTTCACTTTTCACTTTTATGCCTTGGAGAAGGAAATGGCAACCCACTCCAGTGTTCTTGCCTGGAGAATCCCAGGGACGGGGGAGCCTGGTGGACTGCTGTCTACGGGATCACACAGAGTTGGACAGACTGAAGTGACTTAGCAGCAGCAGCAAGAACTCTTATCTCATTTACATTTTCTCTCCTTAAAAGTTTCTTCGCATCGTTACTGTGTCAAGTGGACTCAGTATCTGGCCCGAATGTGAAATATGTTGTCACCAGAAACACAATAGCCTTATATATTTTTGAGCCTCCCTTTTTGTCTGGGGAGTTTTAAAATTTTATTATCTTTTGTTTAGCCTTAGGTAAAAAACATCTCTATGGGCTTCCCAGGTGGCACTAGTGGTAAAGAACCCACCTGTCAGTGCAGGAGACATAGAGACATGAGCTCAATCCATCAGGAAGATTCTGTGGAGGAGGGCATGGCAACACCTTAAGTATTCTTGTCTGGTGAATCCAAGGACACAGGAGCCTGGCAGGCTATAGTGCATAGGGTCACAAAGAGTCAGACACTGAAGCAACTTAGCATGCATGCACATACCTTATGGCAGGCGGAGAGGAGGATCTAGCCTCTCTGACCCAGCGTGGTACATTCTACTTTCTCAATTCGAGTGAGCCACAAACATTCAATAACTTCCAAAGGTTTGACCCTTTTAATTCGAGGTTCCATTTCTCACACAATTCAGTGGATATGCCCCATTTAGTAGCTAATGAACAGTAAGGCTAATCTTCCAGTTCAAGAATAAAAATTGCATTCATCTTAACCTCTTTTTTTTTTCTTAAAGAGTGGTGTTTTGTTTCATGAATCTTGCTCACAACACTAATTTGTGTTTTACTGCAAGTTTTACTTTCAGTCCAGGATCAAAGGATTTGTTAACAAAAGAAACCACTTGTCATACACAAATAAACAATTTCAATATTTAATTGAGGATTATTTAATTTACCCCTTCATGGATCACAGCTCTGTTGTGGCTAAGGGGCTTGAATAACTCAAAGAAGCTATGAGCCATGCTATGCCGGGCCATCGAATACAGACAAATCATAGTGAAAAGGTATGATGAAACACGGTCCACTGGAGGAGGAAATGGCAACCCTCTCCAGTATAACAAGACCTCACGAACAGTATGAAAAGATAAAAAAATATGACAGTATCTCAATATTTAAAAAAAACCTTAGATAATGGCATCTGGGTCTTATCACTTCATGGCAGATAAAAGGGGAAAAAATGGAAGCAGTGACAGATATTATTTTCTTGGGCTCCAAAATCACTGCAGATGGTGACTGCAGCCATGAAAGTAAAAGGCACTTGCTCCTTGGAAGGAAAGCTATGACAAACACAGACAATATATTGAAAAGCAGAGACATCACTTTGCCGGCAAATGTCCATCTAGTCAAAGCTATGGTTTTTCTAGTAGTCATGTATGGATGTGAGAGCTGAACCATAAGGAAGGCTGAGTGCTGAAGAACTGACGCTTTCAAATAGTGTTGGAGAAGACTCCCGAGAGTCTCTTGGACTACAAGGAGATCAAAGTAGTCAATCCTAAAGGACATCAACCCTGAATATTCATTGGAAGGACTGTTGCTAAAACTGAAGCTCCAATACTTTGGCCACCTGATGCAAAGAGCCAACTCATTGGAAAAGACCCTGATGCTGGGAAAGATTGAAGGCAAAAGAAGAAGGGAGTGGCAGAGGAGGGGATGGTTAGATAGCATCACCTACTCAATGCACACGAATCTGAGGAAACTCTGGGAGATAGTGAAGGACAGGGGAGCCTGGCGTGCTGCAGTCCATGGGGTCATAAAGATTCAGATATGACAGTGACTGAACAACAAAATTTAACTTAATTTCAGTATACTACCATTAAAAGAGAAGAGAAATAGAAACAATAGAGAAGAGTAATAGCACATACATCACCAAATTGAGCTGACTGACATCCAGACTTAAACAGGGTGCTTGGAAGTCCTGAGTAACAACAGTCTGGAGTCCCAGTTGGGAAAAGAGCCCAGGCAGTGTGTCCACTCCACCAGTGAGACTTCAAGTTGCAATTTCAAGGGCTCCTGCATATAAGCCCAGGCCACAGACTGATATTAGTTTCCACATAAAAATACAGCCCTGGTTTTATTTTAATCTTGTATAGTTCTGTTTGTTTCACTTTGTGAGTCATAGGATTTCGTTAAACCCTGAGCAGTTGGCCAGACCTCCAGGGGTTCAAGAATTCCAAAATCCACTCCCTTTCTTATCTAAATTGCTACCTGATATGCTGTGCTTGTCAGAGAAGGCAATGGCACCCCACTCCAGTACTCCTGCCTGCAAAATCCCATGGACAGAGGAGCCTGGAAGGCTGCAGTCCATGGGGTCACTGAGGGTCGGACTCGACTGAGCGATTTCACTTTCACTTTTCACTTTCATGCATTGGAGAAAGAAATGGCAACCCACTCCAGTGTTCTTGCCTGGAGAATCCTAGGGATGAGGGAGCCTGGTGGGCTGCCATCTCTGGGGTCGCACAGAGTCGGACACGACTGAAGTGACTTAGCAGCAGTAGCAGCATGCTGTGCTTGTAGGCAGGCGTAGAATCCAGGCAGTGTCCAGGCAGGTCAAAAGCAAGGTCAGAAGCCTGCTCTCTTGTCTTGCTTCTGAAGCCTAAGTGAGATTTCCTCCGTTTTAATTTCCCTAAAAAAAAATGACCCAAATGAACTTATATACAAAACAGAAACAGACACACAGATAAAGAAAACAAATTTATGATTACCAAACGGGAAAGCGGGAAGGGATAAATTAGAAGTTTGGGATTACCATTTATACACTGCTATATATAATATAGAAAACAACCAAGGACCTACAGTATAACACAGGGAGTTATACTCAATATTTTGCATAACCTATGAGAAAAAAGACTGCAAAAATGAATCTAATAAGTCATCATATTCAGAGTTATTACATAATTAAGAAATATTCCTCTCCAAAAATTATACCTTATTTCATATTCTTGTTATTGGCTATTAAAAACTTTTTTTTTGGTGTTTTTTTCTCTTGATCACACTTGCCGAAGAGTTGTCTTTTTTATTGATTTATTTCAAATAACCAGTCATCAGTTGTAGTGATCATTTCTGTTTTAAAATTTTTAATTTGCAGGTTTTGTTTTTACTGATTTGAATATTTCTTCTAATATGTTTGGTCTATAGTTTTTGTTTGTTTTAACTTGTTGAGTTTAAAATTTGTTTCATTAATTTTTAATCTTTCTAATAAATTCATTTAAGGCTATAAATTATTCTCTTAGTCTATGTTTGGCTGCTAATTACAGGATTTGAAATGCAGTGGTCTTGCTTTTATTTATTCCTAAACATATTTTATTACTTATAGTTTTAAAAAACCCACTTAATGTAAAATTTGCCATATTAAGTACTGTTAAGTATATTAACATATTGTGAAAGAGACCTCCAGAACTTGCTGCTGCTGCTGCTACTGCTAAGTCGCTTCAGTCGTGTCCGACTCTGTGCGACCCCATAGACGGCAGCCCATCAGGCTCCCCTGTCCCTGGGATTCTCCAGGCAAGAACACTGGAGTGGTTGCCATTTCCTTCTCCAATGCATGAAAGTGAAAAGTGAAAGTGAAGTTGCTCAGTCGTGTCTGACTCTTCGAGACCCCATGGACTGCAGCTTTCCAGGCTCCTCCATCCATGGGATTTTCCAGGCAAGAGTACTGGAGTGGGGTGCCATCACCTTCTCCGAACTTGATCATCTTGCTAATCTAAAACTCTATACCTATTAAAAAACTGTGGTAACCACCACTCTACTTTTTCTGTTTCTATGATTTTGACTAATTTAGATACCTAAGTGGAATCATACAGTATTTATCTTTTTCTGATAACTATTTTATTTAGCATAATGTGCTCAAGGTCTTATTACATGCTGCACATGTGACAGCACTTTCTTCCTTTTCAAGGCTGAATACCATTATATGTATGGCCCATATTTTTCTTTTGCATTTATCCATTAATGAACATGTCAATTGCTTTCACCTCTTGACTATTGTGAATAGTGCTTCTACATACATGGGCGTGAAAAAAATCTCTTCGGCACCCTGTCAGTTCTTCTGAATACTATCTAGAAGTGGGATTGCTAGATTGCATATCAGTTCTATTTTGAGGAATGACTATATTGTTTTCCACAGTGATTTACCACTTTACAATTCCACTGAGAGTGCACAGGAGTGTCAGCTTCTATGCATGCTTGCTAATACTTGTTATTTTTTCTTTCTTTTTTTTTAGTAATTGTCATCCTAATGGCTCTGAGGTGGTATTTCACTGTGGTTTTGTTTTGTACTTCTATGATGGTTAATGATGTTGAGAATATTTTCATATGCTTGTTGGCCATTGTATATCATCTTTGAAAAAATGTCTATCCAAATTCTTTACTTATTTTTAATCAGATTATCAGATTTTTTTCTTGTTGAGTTATAGGAGTTCTTTTTATATTCTGAACACTAGACCTCATCACATATATGACTTGCAAATGTTTTCTTCCATTCATTATGTTTTTTTTAAAACTCTGTTGATTATGTCTTTTGATGCACAAAAGTTTTAAACCTTGAGGTAATCCCATATGTCTATTTTTTCTTTTGTTGCCTGTGCTTTCAATGTCATATCTAAGAAATCATTCAGCCCAATGTCATAAAGCTTTTCACTAATGTTTTCTTTTGAGAGTTCTATAGTTTTAAGTCTTACACTTAGGTATTTAATCCACTTTGAGTTAATTTTTGTATATAGTGTAAAGTAAGGGTTCAACCTCATTCTTTTGCATGGGGATATTCCATTTTCCTTCTATTATTTGTTGAAAAGAGTATACTTTCCTCACTTACTTGTCTTGACACTCTTGTTGAAGATCACTTGACCATACATGCGAAGTTATTTCTACAATTTCTCTTCTGTTCATTGATTTATGTATCTGTCTTTTTGCCAGTGTCACAGTGTTTTGATTACTGTGCCTTTGTAGTATGTTTTGAAATCAGGAAGTATTAGACTTTGAACTTTGTTTCTCTTTTTCAAAATTGTTTGGCTATTCCATGTCTCTTGAGATGGCATGAATTTTAGGATTTATTTTTCTAAGGCTACAAAGAATGTTATTGAAATTTTGAGACTGATCACATTGAATCTGTGAATCACCTTAAGCAGTACAAACAGCTTAACAATATTAAGTTTTCAATCCATTAGCATGGGATGCCTTTCCGTCTGTTTGTGTTTCCTTTCATTTTTTTCACAGTGTTTTGTAGTTTACGGTGTACCAAGTTTTCATCTCTCTGGTTAGGTTTATTACTAGATATGTTATTCTTTTTTAATGCCATTGTAAATACATTTGTTTTCTTAATTTTCTTTTTATAAGTGAAGATTAATTGATTTACAATGCTATATTATTTTCAGGTGTATAGCATAGTGGTTCAATATTTGTATAGATTAAACTCCATTTAAAAGTATTATAAAGTTTAGCCTATGTTCCCTGTATTATACAGTATAACCTTGTAGCTTATTTATTTTATACACAGTCGTTTATACCTCACATTTCCCTATTGCTGTCTTGTCTCTTTTCTCTCTCACTGGTAGCCACTAGTTTGTTCACTGTATCTGTGAGTCTGTTTCTGTTTCATTATATTTATTCATTTGTTTATTTTTTATATTACATATATAAGTGAATTCATATTTGTGTTTCTCCACCTGACCTATTTCACTAAGTATAACTGCCTCCAGGTCCTTGTTGTTGCAAAAAGGAAATGTCTTTCTTTATTATGGATGAGTAACACACATATATAAACATATGGAATACATATGTATGTATATACTGAAACTATCTTCTTCTGTATCCATTCATCTGTTGATGGACACTCAGCTTGCTTCTGTATCTTGGCTACTGTAAATAATGCTGTGATAAACATTGGGGTGCATGTACCTTTTTGAACTAGCATTTTCATTTTCTTTGCATATATGTCCCAGGGTGGAATCGCTCAGTCACACAGTAGTGTATTTTTCATTTTTTGAGGAAACTTCGTACAGGTTTCCCAAGTGGCTATACCAGTTAACATTCCCACCAACAGTGCAGTGGAGTTCCTTTTGCTTCACATCCTTGTTAACATTTGTTGTCTGTGATCTTTTTGCTGATAATCATCCAATAGGCAGATGGGTGGTGACATCACGTTGTGGTTTTGATTTGCATTTCTATGGTAATTGGCATCTTGAGCATCTTTTCATGTACCTGTTGGCCATCTGTATGTCTTCTCTGGAAAAAAGTGTCTATTCAGGTATATGGCTCAATTTTAAGTGGGTTGTTTGGGGGTTTTCTTGATATTGAGTTATATGAGCTGTCAAAAGGTTTGTTCAGTTTTTCCCATAAAATGGTTCTAATGGCACTTAGTTGTCTTTAATGTCATTTGAAACAATTTTGTTAGAGTTTATTGTGACAGCTGTCTTATCAGCATTCATGAAAAACTTATCAAAATTGGTGAATTTGGGGGTAACCATTTTAACACTGAAGATGAAAGAAAAAAGCAACGTTTTAGCATCTTATGTTTTATTATTTCAAGAAAGGTAAAAACACAACTGAAACACAAAAAAAGCCTTGTGTAATGAATGGATAATGTGCTGTGACTCATCAAACATGTCAAAAGTAGTTTGTGAAGTTTCACGCTATAGATTTCTTGCCGGATGATGTTCAGTGGTTGGACAGACCAGGTGAAGTTGATAGCAATCAAATAAAGAAATTAATTGAGAACAATCAATGTTAAACCACGTGGAAGATAGCCAATATACTGAAAATATGCAGATAAAACATTGAAAATTATTTGCACCAGTTTGGTTATGATAATTATTATGATGTTTGGGTTCCATATAAGTTAAGCAAAAAAAAAAACAAAAAACCAACCCTTCTTGACCATATTTCTGGTTGCAATTCTCTACTTAAACATAATGATAATGTTCCATTTTAAAAACAAATTGTGACAGGCAATGGAAAGTAGATACTGTATAGTAATAAAGAATGGAAGAGATCATGGAGCAAAGAGAAATGAACCATCACCAACTACACCAAAAGTAGGTCTTCAGCCAAAGAAGGTGATGTTGAAATTGGAAGGGGATTCTCTATTATGAACTCCTTCCAGAAAATCAAATGATTAATTCCAACAAGTACTGCTCCAAATTAGACCAATTGAAAGTAGCACTCAACAAAAAGCATTCAGAACTAGTCCACAGAAAATGCGAATCTTCCATCAGTAACACAAGACTGCAAATTTCTTTGATGTGCTTAGTTGCTCCAGTCATGTCTGACTCTTTGCGATCCTAGAGACTATAGCCAGCCAGGCCCCTCTGTCCATGGAATTCTCCACATCAGAAAACTGGAATGGGTAGCAATTCCTTTCTCCAGGGGATCTTCCCAACCCAAAAATTGAACCGGGGTTTCCTGCATTGCAGGCGGATTCTTTACCAGCTGAGCTACCAGGGAAGCCCATTTCTTTGATGACCAGCTAAAAGCTATTACAGCTTGGCTGGGAAGTTCTGATTCATCTGCCATATTCATCATGCATTGCAACTTTGGAAATCAATTTATTTTGGTCTTTACAAAATTCTCTTAATGGAAAAAAGTTCAATTCCCTGGACAACTGTAAAAGACACTTGGAACAATTCTTCGCTCAAGAAGATGAAAATTTGGGGAAGATGGAATTATAAAGTTGCCTGAAAAGTAGCAGACAAAATGATGAATATATTGTTCAATAAAGTTCTTGGTGAAAATTTTAAAATGTGTCTTTTATTTTTACTTAAAAGCTGAAGGAAATTTTTGGCCAACCCAATATTTTAGATTAACCCCATATCAGACATATCATTGTCAAATATTTCCTCCCATTCAGCAGATTGTTTTTTCATTTGTTGATGGTTTTCTTTGCTGTACAATAGCTTTTAAGTTTAATTTGGTCTCATTTCTTCATCCTTGCTTTTGTTTTCTTTCTCTGAAGAGACAGATCCAAAAACATGTTGCTACTAGCTATATCAAAGGGCATTCTGCCTATGTTTTCTTATAGAAGTTTTACGATTTCTGGTCTTACATTTAGATCTTTAATCCACATTGAGTTTATTTTGTATGTGGTATGAGAAAATTGTTCTAATTTTATTCTTTTACATGTAGCTGTTCAGTTCTCCCAGCACCACTTATTGAAGAGACCGTCTTTTCTCTATTGTATAGTTCTGTCTCCTTTGTCATAGGTTAATTGAAACATTAAGTGCTTGGCTTATTTCTGGGCTCTTTATTCTGTTCCATTGATCTACTGTTTTGTAGTTTTGTTATAGTCTGAAGTCAGAGTGTGATGGTGCGAGATGGTGCTGGAGATGGAGGGGCTGGAGGCAGAGTCGGGTATGAATCTGTCTAGTTCTCCTATTCTCAGTGCCTGTCCCTGCACTATTGGTGGCAGAGTCAGGTCCCAAGGTGTTAGAGGAGCCCTGAGGGTCGTGTCTGAGCTGGTTCCACTTCCGATAGGTATGCGCTCTCCCCACTGTCAGCAATGACATCTTTTTTTAAGTTGTTCTATTTTATTTATTTTTGGTTGTGCTGGGTCTTCGTTGCTGTGCATGGGCTTTCTCTAGTTGCGGCAAGCGGGGACGACTCTCAAGTTACAGTGTGAGGGCTTCTCATTGCAATGACTTCTTATTGCAAAGCACAGGAGCTAGGCATGCAGGGTTCATTGGCTGTGGCTTGCAGGCTCTAGAGCCCAGGCTCAGTAGTTGTGGCAAATGGGCTTAGTTACCCCATGGCATGTGGAATCTTTCCAGACCACAGATTGAACTCCCATCCCCTGATTGGCAGGCGGATTCTTAACCACTGCACCACCAGGAAAGTCCAATGGCACCTTTTTGCTTCCTTATTCAATCTCCTAACTCATTATTAATCTGCTCAAATTTTCTATTCATGATTCAGATTTGCTATGTTTGTTTTTAGGAATTATCCATTTCTTCTAGGTTTAATTTATGTGAATAATTGTTCATAATATTCTTTTTATCAAAAAGAATATTTTTATTTCTGTAGCATCATTTGTAATATCTCCTCTTTCATTTCTGATTTTAGTTATTTGAGTATTTTCCTTCTTTTTTTTAAAGTATTATTTATTTGGCTATACCGGGTCTTACTTGCTGCGCATGGAGTCTTTGATCTTTGTTGTGCCACACAAACTATTGGTTGTGGCATGTGGAATCTAGCTCCCTGACCAGGGATCAAACCCCAGCCCCCTGCACTGAGAGCACAGTTTTAGCCACTGACCACCAAGGAAGTCCCTTGAGTATTCTCTTTTATTCTTAGTTAATCTAGCTAAGAGTTTATCAATTTTGTTAATCTTTCAAAAACTTAACTCAATTTTTTCTCTTTTCTGTTTCATTTATCTCTTCTCTCATCTTTGTATTTCCTTGCTTCTGCTAGCTTTGGTTATTTTTTGATAAACTTTCAAAAACTCATTCAAAAACTTAACTCAATTTTGTTGATTTTTTCTCTTTTCTATTTCATTTATCTCTTCTCTCATCTTTGTATTTCCTTGCTTCTGCTAGCTTTGGTTATTTTCAATTATTTATTTACTTATTTTTGGCTGCAGGGGGTCTTTGCTGCTGCCCTGGGTTTCTCTAGTCATGGTGAGCAGGGTCTACTCTCTAGTTACGGTGCACTGATTTCTCATTCCGTGGCTTCTTTTATAGCAGAGCAAGAGATCTACAGTATGTGGGCTTCAGGAATTGAGGTGTGTGGACCCTATGGTTGTAGTTGTCTAAAGCCTGGGCTTAGTAATTGTGGCACATGGGCTCAGTTGCTCCACAGTGTGTAGAATCTTCGCAGACCAAGGATTGAAACTGTGTCTCCTGCATTGCAAGGCAGATTCTTAACCACTGGATCATCAGGCAAGTCATAGCTTTGGGTTTAGTTTCTTTCCTCAAAGTTTTTGTAGGTATAAATTTAGGGTACTAAATTAACTTCTTCTTTAACATACACACTTATAGCTATAAAATTTCCTCTGGACTGAAAGCAGTGCTAACTGCTTTTCAGTGCACAACACAAGTTTCGGTGCACTGTATTTTAATTTTCATTTATCTCAAGATGTTTTCTAATTTCTCTTGTGGGTTATTCTTTGGTCCACTTGTAGCTTAAGAATGTGTTATTTAATTTTCACATATATACGAATTTTTCTGTTCCCCATGTGCTTTTAATTTCTAGTTTTGTTCCATTTGTAATCAGAAAAGATACTTTGTATAGTATTGGTCTTGACTGTGTTAAGATTTGTTTTATGGCCTAATATGT
>SJXQ01011434.1:0-13312 GCA_006408695.1 Aepyceros melampus
ATGAGATGGCTGGATGGCATCACGGACTCAATGGACGTGAGTCTGGGTGAACTCCGGGAGTTGGTGATGGACAGAGAGGTCTGGCGTGCTGCGATTCATGGGGTGGCAAAGAGTGGGACACGACTGAGCGACTGAACTGAATTGAACTTGCATGAAATGTTTCCTTGGTATCTCTAATTTTCTTGAAGCGTTCTCTAGTCTTGCCCATTCTATTGTTTTCCTCTATTTCTTAACATTGATCACTGAGGAAGGCTTTCTTATCTCTCCTTGCTATTCTTTGGAACTCTACATTCAAATGGGAATATCTTTCCTTTTCTCCTTTTCTTTTCGCCTCTTTTCTTTTCACAGCTCTTTGTAAGGCCTCCCCAGACAACCATTTTGCTTTTTTGCATTTCTTTTCCATGGGGATGGTTTGATCCTTGTCTCTTGTACAGTGTCACAAACCTCATTCCATAGTTCATCAGGCACTCTGTCTATCAGATCTAGTCCCTTAAATCTATTTCTCATTTCCACTGTATAATCATAAGAGATTTGATTTGGGTCATACATGAATGGTCTAGTGGTTTTCCCTACTTTCTTCCATTTAAGTCTGAATTTGGCAATCAGTGACCGTCAAAGATTCTGAAAACCTTTTTTTGTATGCATCCACTCTGCATGGATGCCTGTGCCCCTGCGCATACGTGGACCCATTCATACCAAACCCTCGCCCTTTTCACTCCCAGCATCTTCTGGTTCAGCCCGTCTCAAGATGGTAACTGTACCCAGAAGCACATCCCTAGGATTTTTAAGCCTCGTTTGCATTTCAAGAGAAAGTCAAGTTGCATTCCATGACTTACTTTATATGTACCTCTTCCTCTGGCAGGTGCCAAAGCTGCTACAGACCTCTCCACAATGAGCCTCTCCTCTTTGAAGCAGGAAATGCCATTTGGCCCAGCCTGAAAGGAGTAATCCTTCTAGTCCCCTGGAGGAGAGCCACCTAGGATTGGCTCTGGTGCTGAGGGGGCTACAGGGTAGGATCTGGCGTCCCCCGAGAAAACGGGGTGGGACCAGGAGAGTAACGTTTGCTTAAAACTTCTCTGGAGCCAGAACTGACAGAGCTGGGTCATGTTTGCTGGGGAAGGACCAGGGTCCTGGGCTCTATCACCTCTAGTCTAAAATAGATTAAATGTCCTCTGCAAAGCAAACTGGAGAAGTGGCCATGGGCTCATTGTGAGTGCTACTGGCCTAGGAGGAGTAGGCTTGGAATGGCGAGGGGCAGGAGGGCCCCATGTCTCTTTGCCTTAATGACAGCGGGAGTTTACAGACCCATATCAGCAGCAGCTGATCGAGACTCTTCCCTTGTTCCTGTCATTGCTCAGTTGCCAAAGGTACAGTCCTGGTTGGAGAAAGCTCTGCCTGGTTACCCCTCCATATGGTGTGAAGGCAGGCCAAGGGCACTTTCTGAAATTCCAGGCTGGCCTGTGGTCACCATGTCCCCAATCCTACGTTCCCTTCCTCTGACTACACCAGACTTGAACTCCCCTGAGCATGTAAAGCTCAGACACCCCCAAACAGTGGTAGGCTTTCCAGTGGGCATCGGAGGGCCTTCCCTTTTTTCTTCCAGGACAACAGCTGCCTGTTGCTAAGGGGGTTCATCTTATCTGTGAAGCTCCCACTGCTCCTGGGTTGTAAGCTTGGCCAGAGAGCAGCTCTGTGTGGGAAGAGCCTCAGGCTCCAACGCAGTGAGGTTCAGCCTGCCACCCTGGGGACAGGCAGGCAGGAAACTCCACCCGCTTGGGGAAAACCTGTCCTTTCATCTGGTCTACTCCATCTCACCTTCTCACCAGGCACAAAGCAGAAACAGGGAATTTGGAATCAAGCAGGCAGTCTGAGACCACTATCAGGTTCATGTCTGGGAATTAAACAGAGATGATATCACCAGTGCAGACACTCTGCTTCTGA
The DNA here is from genome assembly GCA_006408695.1 of Aepyceros melampus. Lineage (NCBI taxonomy): Eukaryota > Metazoa > Chordata > Mammalia > Artiodactyla > Bovidae > Aepyceros > Aepyceros melampus. Next base: position 1,942 of record SJXQ01011434.1, read on the forward strand.
CCCCAGGGCTCCCACATACTTGCTTTGATCTTTGTGGTCAGTCTATTCAGTAAAGGCCCAAGCCCTCTTTGCAACAGGATGGTACCTTCTCCTCCCATTAAGAATGGACTCTATGTCTCCATCCACTTGAACCTGGGCAGTCCTTGCAACAAGGTTTGGTCAACAGAATGTGGAAGAAGTGATGCTGTGTAAGTTTCAGAGCCTAGGCCTTAAATGACCTTGCAGCTTCCTACTTTGCTCTCGTGAAATGACGTCCACCAGTTCATAGAGTTTACTCCTGGATGAGAGGCTACATGAGGAATAGAGGCACCCCAGCTGACAGCCAGAACCCACTTTCACTGTGAATGAGACCAACTTGGCCCTTCCAGCTGCTGTAAAGATGCCCTCTTACTGTTTACCGCATTAGTGATCCCAAGTGAGATCAAAGAAGAACTGCCTGGCAACTCACAAATCATCAGAAATAATAAACTGTTATCTTAAGATACTCAGTCATGGGGTTGTTTATCACCTCAAGCCTCTGCTGTCAAGATGCTAGGCCCAAATGCCCATCCCAAGTTTTCTCCCTTGCCCCAGTGTGCACCATTCCCCAAGCCTGGCCTGCCAGTCCCATTCTACTCATCCTGCCTTGGTTTCATGGACCCTTCCTTGAGTCCTGAAGTCAGACTCACTAAACTATCCCTTGACAAGCCCACTCCCACTCATTAATCACCAAGAGTGGCAAGACCACCTATCCCGGATTTCCTGCTATGAAAGCAGGAAGGCAAGATGGATGGGTGGAAGGAAAGGAGAAAGGAAGGGCTCGGTAGGGCATTATCTTCCATTATCTTCACCTCTGGGCTTCCCAGGTGGTGCTAGTGGTAAAAAAAAACCCACCGTAAGAGAAGCAGGTTTGATCCTTTGGTTGGGAAGATGCCCTGGAGGAGGGCATGGCAACCCACTCCAGTATTCTTGCTTGGAGAATCTCATGGACAGAGGAGCCTGGCAGGCTACACTCTGTAGGGTCACAAAGAGTCAGACACGACTGAAGCAACTTAGCAGGCACACACACACATCTTTACCACCACCCACTTCTTCAAGTAATTTTTTATTATTAATATAATAGGTTAAGAGTCTAGGCATCCTCTACTATTCCTGGTTTCACAGTGCCCTGGGACACACATGCAAACTTGGGTGCAAAGTAACTTGGCTAAAGCACAGAATATTTGGAAATAGTACAAGGTGAGGCATGGCTAGAGCTGAACTGAGAGGAAGAGATTCAGAGGGAGACCTCGAAGCTGTCAGTCCCCATTGCTGTTAGTTTGCTCCTGGGAATCAGTCCGACAGGAAAAGATCAGGGAGGTTAGCTTTGTTTCATCAAATAACCCGCTCAGTCAAAAGAGACTATGTCCCAGAAAATAGTCTAATTACATTTTCAGTGAACCTTCTAAGACCTGTTCAAGCAGCCCAGTTTGCCTTCTTTCTTGGCGAAGAGAAGTAACGCTCTATAAAAATGTTAGCTAATGAATTTTTCTCTTACATTGTAGAGAAGAGAAGAGAGCATGCCCAGCATAAAATAGTAGTTTTCAGTAACTGTCTTTGCAGTCACACAGACCTTCAATTCGAGTCCAAGTCCTAGTCAATAGGACCCTCAGCTACTGAATTTCTATGGGCTTTAATTTCCTCATCTGTAAAATGATTCCACAGATGGTGGTGAGCATCAGAGGCAACACATGTCAAGCTCCTAACAGAACACCTTGCCCAGAGTAACTCCTCAAAAAACATCATCTATCATTAGTAATAAAAACATAGTAAATATTAGCTACAACTATTGTAATCACAATCTGTTACATACAAGGAAGTTAAATTCTCTTGAGGAAAATGAGATGCTTAATTCTTTCACCCATTTCTGCTTTATTGACTATGCTAAAGTCTTTGACTTGTGTGGATCAGCACAAACTGTGGAAGATTCTGAAAGAGATGGGAATACCAGACCACCTGACCTGCCTCCTGAGATATCTGTATGCAGGTCAAGAAGGAACACTTAGAACTGGACACGGAACAACAGACTGGTTCCAAATAGGAAAAGGAGTACGTCAAGGCTGTATGTTGTCACCCTGCTTATTTAACTTATATGCAGAGTACATCATGAGAAACGCTGGGCTAGATGAGCACAAGCTGGAATCAAGATTGCTGGGAGAAATATTGATAACCTCAGATATGCAGATGACACCACCCTTATGGCAGAAAGTGAAGAAGAACTAAAGAGCCTCTTGATGAAAGTGAAAGAGGAGTGCGAAAAAGTTGGCTTAAAGCTCAACATTCAGAAAACGAAGATCATGGCATCTGGTCCCATCACTTCATGGCAAATAGATGGGGAAACAGTGGAAACAGTGACAGACTTTATTTTCTTGGGCTCCAAAATCACTGCAGATGGTGACTGTAGCCATAAAATTAAAAGACACTTGCTCCTTGGAAGGAAAGTTATGACCAACCTAGATAGCATATTAAAAAGCAGAGATATTACTTTGCCAACAAAGGTCCATCTAGTCAAGGCTATGGATTTTCTAGTAGTTATGTGTGGATGTGAGAATTGGACTTAAAGAAAGCTGAGCGCCAAAGAACTGGTGCTTTTGAATTGTGATGTTGGGTGGAGACGTCCCTTCACAGTCCCTTGGACTGCAAGGAGATCCAACCAGTCCATCCTAAAGGAAATCAACCCTGAATATTCATTGGAAGGACTGATGCTGAAGCTCCAGTAATTTGGCCACCTGGTATGAAGAGCCCAGTCATGGGAAAGGACCTTGATGCTGGCCATGGCAATGACAGGCTCAACACCTTACTTGTCCCTGAGCAGTCACACAAAGGAAAGAGTGACAATGATCAAAGTGACACTGGAGAATTTTTATAGCAACCTTATTGCTCAACATGAAGAAGGAGAAAGGAGACAAAAGAAGTTAGAAAAAGTGATGGAAGAAGAAGGCCTCGAGGCTGAAGAGAAAGGACTCTGGAGATCAGCGTGCGCTCGGAAGGAAACAAAGTTTCTTCATTTGAAGAGAGCAGGACTTGGACTGGAAGATTTTGAGTCCTTAAAAGTAATGAAATAGGCAGAGGAGCCTTTGGTGAGGTGTGGCTTGTTCAGAAGAAAGATACAGGCCATGTGTATGCAATGAAAATACTTCGTAAAGCAGACCGCTTGAAAAAGAGCAGGCTGGCCACATTCGTGCGGAGTGTGACATTCTAGGCAGACAGTTTGTGGGTTGTGAAAATGTTCTATAGTTTTCAGGATAAGCTAAACCTCTACCTAATCATGGAGTTCCTGCCTGGAGGGGACATGATGACCCTGTTGATAAAAAAAAAAAAAAAAAGAGAGACAGGCTGAGAGAAGAAGAGATTCAGCTTTACATAGCAGAAAGAGTGTTAGCCTTAGACTCTATTCACCAACTTGGGTTCATCCACAGAGACGTCAAACCAGACAACCTTCTCCTGGACCACAAAGGCCATGTGAAGCTTTCTGACTTTGGCTTTTACACAGGACTGAAAAAAGCACATAGGAGAGAATTTTATAGGAATCTGAACCACGGCCTCCCCAGGGATTTCACTTTTCAGAACATGAATTCCAAAAGGAAAGCAGAAACCTGGAAGAGAAATAGACATCAGCTAGCCTTCTCCACAGGAGGCACAGACCAGGTACAACAAGCTCTGTGATTGGTGGTCACTGGGGGTGTTCAAGTATGAAGTGCTCATTGGCTACCCACCTTTCTGTTCGAAAACCCCTCAAGAGATATATAAGAAAGGGATGAACTGGAAAGAAACTTTGACTTTTCCTCCAGAGGTTCCTATTTCTGAGAAAGCCAAGGATCTAATTTTGAGATTCTGCTGTGCATGGGAACATAGAATTGGAGCCCCTGGAGTTAAGGAAATCAAACATAATTCTTTTTTTTGAAGGTGTTGACTGGGAACATATCAGAGAGAAACCTGCTACAATATCTGTTGAAATCAAAAGCATTGATGATACCTCAAACTTCGATGTGTTTCCAGAATCTAATATTCTTAAGCCAACAGTGGCAGTAAGTAATCACCCTGAGACAGACTACAAGAACAAAGACTGGGTCTTCATCAATTACACCTACAAGCGCTTTGAGGGCCTGACTGCACGGGGCGGGGCGGCGATACCTTCCTACATGAAAGCAGCAAAAGAGTTTTCCTTGAAATCGATCCTAAATTGAGTGCTTTGTACAGCATCATGGTTTTCTTCTCATGTACTCTCTTGGAGTTTCCAGGAAGTTCATGGAACCCACCAACATGGTGAAAGTAAGTGGATTCTCTTCCATAACACATCTGATGACCGGTAGAACAAAGACAACCGTTTCTACTATGTTGGGCATGAACAGCTGTCCTGCTTCTTTAGAAGCATCATGAGCCAATCTGATATTTTTTTAAAAAACTCAAATTTTCCTAAGTTCATCAGAACGAAGTGGGGGAAACAGCCATCATCCAACTTTAAGACTGTAACATGAACTTATTATCAGCCAGTTCTGTGTTTCTGTGACATGCTTCCTGTCAAGCCCACCAAGTATTTTTTTTTTCTTTATGGCTAAAAGTTTGTAGTACTAAAGGAAATAAAGCAATAAAGAGCACCGGCAGCCAGCATTCTGGCTGAAGAAAATGATCCGCCATTCTGAATGGGTGGTTATGGTGGTTTCTCCCCAGACCTCAGCCTCTGGCAAGTGGCTTTTAATAGCCTCCAATCATGGTGTGCTTTATTTATGGTACAAGGATAAAGACCCTCAATCCATTTTGAGTTATTTGCTCCTGCCCATCTAAAATACTCATGCTGCTTTCCTGAGGGTTGATGGAGGAGGCCAGCTTGATCCATCGTTGCTCTTAGAAGGCCCAAAGGCTGCTGGGCCAAGGAGTGTCAGATCACATGGAAAATCTTCACCTTCTCTTCATGACTGTATCAGAAAATCCCTTTGGATATTGCCATGGACAAGCAATACCCACAAGTGCTGCCAACAGGACCTCGGCTCCTTCCTGGGAACACAGCAGGGCGAGCCTGGCCGGAAGCAGGCAGCCGGGAACCCTCTTGGCTAAGGTGCTGCTCCTGTTCTGTCTCCAGGACTTCCTTGCAAGCGGTGAGGGAACCAGCCCCGTACACAGTGCAGAGCCAGCCTGCAGATGCTTGTACAGTTCACGCCTCAGTCCCTGGTGCAACTGTATTTGTATTCTCCGTGTTCTCCTCTCTTAACTTCAAGTAACCATTTTGCCTTGGAATCATGATCACAAATTTTTCCTTTGCAGATGCCTTCCTGGGGGATGGTCCTCTTTACCCTAAAGGGTCACCTGCAGGCCTGGGCTGACCAGGCCTCTCTGCTGGGGTGGTCTCTGAAAACAGACCCTCTGAATTTTAGCATGAAGTGCCTTTTCTTTCACAGCTGCCACCACCTTTAGAGAACTTTTGCTGCATCAGAAAAATGTGGAGGCTCCATATCAATTGCTTTAAAAATTTTTGATGACTCTTACAGCATCATTTGCACCTATGTGATAACTTTGCATATTGCAGAGTGCTGTGGCCAAGTCACAACTGGGGTACTGCTTCCTGCCAGTCTTGAGCTTGTAAACATCAGCTATGAAAGGAAAGTATGTCCTAGCTTAGCCATTCAGAAAAAAAAAAAAAAACAAAGGAATATCAAAATGAAAATAGTGAGTGAAACTGCTTTGGGTTTTAATGACTTAGAGGAAGGAAAAATAATTTTAGGGAAATATTAACTCTGGATGAAGATTATGCGTTTGCCCCTTATTCTTTCATTCATGGTTTGCTGGTGAAAAGGAGGTGAGAGTCTTTTGTGTAACTATGTAGTTTCTTCGGATTACCAAATAGTTGGGGTCTTGACCCTCGTGTGTTTTGCAAGAGTATGTGGTAAGCATGGGTAATGAGAATAGGAGAGTGATAGTTTGTATGTTGGAAAGTGGCATGGGATGATTTCTTTTGGAGGAGTGCCCACATTTTATCTTCTAAACTTCTGAATAAACTGTGTGAAAACAAACAAAAAATAATAAAGGAGATCAGTCCTAGGTGTTCATTGGAAGGACTGATTTTGAAGCTGAAACTCCAGTACTTTGGCCACCTGATGCTAAGAGCTGACTCATTTGAAAAGACCCTGATGCTGGGAAAGATTGAGGGTGGGAGGAGAAGGGAATAAGAGGATGAGATGGTTGGATGGCATCACCAACTCAATGGACATGAGTTTAAGTAGCTCTGGGAGTTGGTGATGGACAGGGAAGCCTGTCCTGTCCTGGTGTGCTGCAGTCCATGGGGTCACAAAGAGTCAGATATGACTGAGTGACTGAAATGAACTGATCTGAACTGAATCCTTTCACCCAGACAAACTAGGAGCTCTGGTGCTAAACAAGTTGCCGCTTTGGGTTCTCCCAGGGAATCCCAGGCAGCCTCTTAGGGAGAGTTAGCAATCCAAAGGAATGGGACAAAGATGGGGAGATTCTGAGTTTGAGGCAGTCAGAGGGATACCATGGGAACCAGATGAACTTAAAAGGTTCCAAGTAAAATGTAGAAGGAGACTAAGGAAATGCAAGAACCCGAAAGGAAGGCTGCAGCTTTGCCTCCTGGGCGCTGGAGGCCTCATGTTAACTGTGGCCAAGAATCCAAGAGGACACCTCCAAGACCTGGCTGTCTTCCCTATCTTTCTCCCACTCAGTGTGGTACTGGTAAACGTTCAATAATCAGTTTGAATGAGGTGGCCTGCTTGCATATACATTTGACTGATAGAAAGTATAGGTAGTACACAATTTACAAATAGTCATAAAAATACTCTATATTGTAAACTCTGTGTAGCCAATTAATCAGTAAATCAAGAAGGCTTTCACTGAGTTTTAGCAACCTCTTGTATGGATAGCCAGCCTAAGGTTATAATTATCAGATGAGTATAGTTCTGAGTGTTGGATGGTATTTCATTTAATAGTTGACTTTCTCATTATAATATTAGAAGAATATTTTTAAATTTTTGTTCTATTCACAATGTAACAGCCACAGATATGCTATACATGTAAGTTTCATCTCAGTTATTAATATTTCCTCCATCACTTTAGCCTAGTCAACAAAAATTTTTTTTAATTTAAAAAAATTAAAAAATAATATAAAGCAAGCCCTGATCTGTAGCCTTTGCTAGTTTCTGTGAGATAAATATTAACACCAAATAAATACCAACACCTTAGTCAGTTTTCAAGTTACTAACATTAAGTCACTACACAATGAGTTGGAAGATTTTCAGAAGTATACTTCTATGTAGTATTTCCACCATACAGAAAAGCAAAAGAAAATACCCTCAAAAACATGGTATAGTAAAAATATAGGAAAATAAGTAAGTGATGTGTTTGTGCTTATTATAGTTATATAATTTATTAATTGTAAATTTATTAAATTAATATTTAATAATGCCTATGTTTAATAACCAGTTCACAAAATTCCTGAGAATTTAGGTACTGGCTCTTGTAAGTCAATTTGAGCCATTTCTGGGTGGTAGTAGCAATACTCAGTAGCTTCCAGATGGTACTAGTGGTAAAGAATCCACCTGTCAATGCTGCTGCTGCTAAGTTGCTTCAGTTGTGTCTGACTCTGTGCGACCCCATAGAGGGCAGCCCACCAGGCTCCGCCATCCCTGGGATTCTCCAGGCAAGAGTACTGGAGTGAGGTGCCATTTCCTTCTCCAATGCAGGAAAGTGAAAAGTGAAAGTGAAGTCGCTCAGTTGTGTCCAACTCTTAGTGACCCCATGGACTGCAGCCTACCAGGCTGCTCCATCCATGGGATTTTCCCGGCAAAAGTACTAGAGTGGGGTGCCATTGCTTTCTCTACCACCTGTCAATGCAGGAGCATAAAAGACACAGGTTCAATCCCTGGGTCAGGAAGATCCCCTGGAGGAAGAAATGGCAACCCACTCCAGTACTCTTGCCAGGAAAATTCCATGGACAGAGACTAGCAGCCTTCAGTCCATGGGATCACAAAGTTTTGGACACAACTGAGAGTCTGAGCACATAATAGCAATACTCATACTATTAGCTCTTCCTAGATCAAGGAGATGGTGATTGTAGCCATGAAACTAAAAGACACTTACTCCTTGGAAGAAAAGTGATGACCAACCTAGATAGCATATTCAAAAGCAGAGACATTACTTTGCCAACAAAGGTCCATCTAGTCAAGGCTATGGTTTTTCCAGTGGTCATGTATGGATGTGAGAGTTGGACTGTGAAGAAGGCAGAGTGCCGAAGAATTGATGCTTTTCAATGTGGTGCTGGAGAAGACTCTTGAGAGTCCCTTGGACTGCAAGGAGATCCAACCAGTCCATTCTGAAAGAAATCAGTCCTAGGTGTTCTTTGGAAGGATTGATGCTAAAGCTGAAACTCCAATACTTTGGCCACCTCACGTGAAGAGTTGACTTATTGGAAAAGACTGATGCTGGGAGGGATTGGAGGCAGGAGGAGAAGTGGATGACAGAGGATGAGATGGTTGGATGCATCACTAACTTGATGGACATGAGTTTGAGTGAACTCCAGGAGTTGGTGATGGACAGGGAGGCCTGGCGAGCTGCAATTCATGGGGTCACGGGGAGTTGGACACGACTGAGTGACTGAACTGAACTGAGATCATGGGTTTTCAACTCTGATGGTAGATCAGAATTTCCCAGGGGCGGGGGATGTTTTTCGTTTTGTTTCATTTAACCTGAATGCCTAGGCCACATCCAAGACCAAGCAAATCCAAATCTCTGGAGTTAGCACCGGAAATCAGTACTTTTCAAACCTCCCAGATAATTTCAGCATGTAGCCGAGGTTGAGAATCACTGGCACAGAACCTCGCTACTCAAAATGAGGTCCTGATACCAGCAACTCAGGTAACATGTGAAAGCCCATTAGAAATGCAGAACCTTGGGCCCCACTCCAAAGCAAGATGTCCAAGAGAGTGGAGCTCAAATTAAAGTCCTGACCACTGCACCCACCTTACATCAGCTGCCTAACTCATACTTACCCCTTCACTCTTACTTTTTCACTGAAGCCTTCCCTAACAGTCCTCCCCTGATTCATCAAGTCCCAGAGTGCTTCCATGGCACCTCTTCCTGGCTTTTATCACCACCGAGTTTCAGTCTTTATGTCTTGATTCTGCTGATGTCTAAATCTCCGAGCAAAGGGCAGAGGTAACAGGGGACTCTCACTCGCTGTGTAGAAGAGCCCTGGTGATGTGAGAAGCCACTCGGCAGCCCCTGGAGGTTGAAAAATCTCAGTGATAAGCAGGTTGGGCCAGAGTCTGAAGAAATGAGTGCTGCAAGGGATACAATGTGCCACTTGGATGAGGGCAACCTCCTCTGGCAGGGTAGAATTGGGTAAAGGAGAAAAGAGGTGGAATCTGGGAAGTTCAGGGTGTTCAATGACCCAATGAGGATGCAGCACAGACAGGGACCAGGGGATGTTAGGTGGCTGGGACTCCCCTTCTCGGTAGATTTATTAAGCTCAGAATTTTATTCCCTCTTTTTCTCCCTCTCTGTCTCTGTCTATCTGTCTCACACACACACATACACGTCCTCAGCTCTCTCAGAAGAAAATGTTCCGGTTTTAGCAAATCCTCAGTCCAACTGCAGAAACACACAACCGTGAGTCAGAGAAGACACTTCTCTGTAGTGAAGAACTGGATGGGGCACGCCGCTGCTCTCAATCCATATAGAGGACCGAGCTCCTCAGCCCGGAGGCCCCTGCTTCTTGGATGCTGGCAAAGCGGTGGGTGCAGGAACTGAGCCAAAGTATAACCGAAAGTGGGGTCCAGCTGCTCGCTGCTCAGAAGCCAGTAAAGAGACAAGATTGGTGAAAGGGAAAGTTTGCTTAATTTTCTATGCCAGCAACTGGGGTGGGAGTGAAGGGGGTGGAGGCCTGTCCAAAGACCTGCTCGCCCTCACTGGCAATCAGTGGGCAAGAGCTTTTAGAGGCAGAGGGAGGGGGCTACATTCAGAATCAGCGCAGTCAGCTCTGACAGTCGTCTTGAAGTTGGTCATGTCGTGGTCTGACCAGCACCATCTTGACTGTTTTGCGCACATTACAATTATCCTAAATGTACACTTAGTACGTTTAGTTTTGAGCACAGTTCCAGGGTTGGTTTGTTTCCATCTCCTGGAGGCCAGTTCTTGGAACTGTCACAGCACTCTGGCCAGTATGTAATTAACCACTTCCCAGGACTCAGAGTCTAGCAGTGATGGCTTTTAGACATTACTAAGAAAAACCATAAATCACATGGCCCAGGGCTCAAGAGGCCCAAGCTGTCTCCTTTCAAATAAAGTTTTAGGTTTATCCTTTATAAAATCTATGTGTGTGTTTTTAATTTTAAAATACAGAAAAAGAGGAAAGAGAGAAGCACCTATTGTCAAATGACAAGCAGACTACCATATCTATATATACATATGACATTTTGGTTTATATATATAGCTGTGATCATACTTTATGCACAAATATAGTCTATTTTTCACTTACTATTATTATATCATACTGTACATGTTCCTTGTTTTTTCTAAATTTTAATGAACTTCAACCCAATATGCCATAGAATTTGTCACTGTTTGGTTGCTCACTTGTTAACCCCATGGACTGCAGCACATCAAGCTTTCCTGTCTTTCACTATCTCTCAGAGTTTGTTCAAACTCATGTCCACTGAGTCAATGATGCCATCCAACCATCTCATATTCTGTCACCCCTTTCTCATCCTGCCCCTAGTCTTTCCCAGCATCAGGATCTTTTCCAATGAGTCAGCTCTTCACATCAGGTGGCCAAAGTATTGGAGCTTTGACTTCATCAATGCTTCCAATGAATATTCAGGGTTGATTTCCGTTGGGATGGACTGGTTGGATCTCTTTGCTGTCCAAGGGACTCTCAAGGGTCTTTTCCAGCACCACATTTTGAAAGCATCAATTTTTTGGTGCCCAGCCATCTTTAGGGTCCAACTCTCACATCCATACTTGACTACTGGAAAAACTGTAGCTTTGACTATTGAATTTAGCCAATAGTTACATTATAGTTAGCCAATTTTTACATATTTTATTTAGCCATCCTTTGAGCATTTGGCCCATTTCAAGTTATCAGTATCATATATATGACTTATAAAACATCATTGTGAAAAAAAACACAAAACTTAGTTTAGATTTCCAGAATTGGGGTTTTGGGCCCAGGGTAGGAGGAAGGGAAAGGAAATGCGTATTCTTCCTGACACAGTTGTTCAGTCGCTAAGTTGTGTCCAGGTCTTTGTGACTACAAGGACTGGAGCACACCAGGCTTTCCTGTCCTTCACTATTGGTAGACAATTTTTCCACAGATGTTGGTGGCGGCGAGGGGGGGGGGGCATGA